>VZSZ01009873.1:119617-200098 GCA_013398815.1 Ibidorhyncha struthersii
GACCTGGATGAAGGGATAGATAGAGTGTACCATCAGCAAGTTTGCTGGTGACCCAAAACTGGGAGGGGTGGCTGACATGCCGGAAGGCTGTGCTGCCATACAGTGTGACCTGGACAGGCTGGAGAGTTGGGCAGAAAGAAACCTAATGAAATTTAACAAGGGCAAGTGTAGGGGTACTGCATCTGGGGAGGAATAACCCCATGCATCAGTACAGGTTGGGGGCTGACCTCCTGGAGAGCAGCTCTGTGGAAAGAGACCCGGGAGTCCTGCTGGACAACAGGCTGACCATGAGGCAGCAACGTTCCCTGGTAGCCAAGAAGGCCAGTGGCATCCTGGGGTGCATCAAGAAGAGTGTGGCCAGCAGGTCGAGGGAGGTCATCCTCCCCCTCTTCTCTGCCCTGGTGAGGCCGCATCTGGAGTACTGTGTCCAGTTCTGGGCTCCCCAGTTCAAGAAGGACAGGGAACTGCTGGAGAGGGTCCAGCAAAGGGCTACAAAGATGATTAGGGGACTGGAGCATCTTTCTTATGAGGAGAGGCTGAGAGACCTGGATCTGTTTAGTCTGGAGAAGAGAAGACTAAGAGGGTATCCTATCAATGCTTATAAATATTTAAAGGGTGGGTGTCAAGAGGACAGGGCCAGACTCTTTTCAGCGGTGCCCAGTGATAAGACAAGGAACAACGGACATAAACTGGAACACAGGAAATTCCATCTCAACATGAGGAAAAACTTTACTTTGAGGGTGACAGAGCCCTGAAACAGGCTGCCTAGAGAGGCTGTGTAGTGTCCTTCTCTGGAGATATTCAAAACCCACCTGGATGTGTTCCTGTCCAGCCTGCTCTAGGTGAACCTGCTTTGGCAGGGAGGTTGGACTAGATGATCTCCAGAGGTCCCTTCCAACCCCTACCATTCTGTGATTCTCTGATTCTTTTTTTTTTTTGAGGGAGGAGTCCTAGGAGGATATATGCCTGCGAAGTCTTGTGCTAAATTTTAAGAGATCCCTGATTTAAAATTCAGAAAAAACTGTGGGGAATTACATCTCTCTTAACAAAAGAATGGCAAATCCAAAGGCTCTTGTATTCTTCAATTACGTAAATCCATTTCTAAAAAAGGAAGATGTCTTCTTTACAGTGAAATAACTTTTATGCATAAATACGTGTGAAAATACTGTAATTACAAATATGACCCCTGTTGCTGCAGAAATAAATTTATTGGAAGGTTTTACACTTTCTGCAGATGGTCCTGGATGGAATCCAGGAGAAGCTGAAGGGCCTGTTTTGACAAACTTCGGGCTTCTTGGCTCTAAAATGGAGAATATCCATATAGTAGTGAAGATACAAAGTTTAGAGGAAAAAAAAAAATGAAGTAACTAGTGTGGACTTGAGGAAGCAAATGGTGGAAGTAAGGCTTCTGTGTCAAAATTAATAATGCTTCATAGTTTAAAAGGAAATAAAATGAGTACTTTTTAAATTAAAGACATGGTGTCACGTGGTAGGTCTGTCGCTGGCACAAGGTTGTGAGAATGAGACTCGTGATTAGCAATTCTCACAACAAAGTGAGATCAAGAGCTCTTGGAGAAAGCAGGTGTTCATGATCGACGGAGGAAGGATTGTGACATGAAGCCATTAAATAAGTAAAAATTGATGCTACTGTAGATGCATCTTCTAGCAAGCATGAGTGAAGCTACCTCTGCTCTTAGTAGTAGGCTCAGTACAAAGCAGCAGAGGAAGTTAGCCTTGGTCAAGGTGGGAACACGTGTTTTGAGAAGATGAGGCTGTGGTGACAGAGCAGCTACAGGACTCAAAAGATCTTTCCTCAGCCAGGATAGGAGGGAAGACCCTGTTGTGGGATAGGGAGATACAGTGATACTGAACGTGGGCTGTCTACGTGGCTCAGCTGCAAGCTTTTGGTTCAAACACTGGTGTGCTTCATATTTGTAAACCAGGAGCATTCAGGAGTGGTGGACAGGCCTTGTGTTAGTTTGCATTTACACTGAGATTCGGGTATCTTGCCTGACTTGTCCTCTGCCTGCTTTTTTGCTATGACATTTAGAAAATGTATTTGTACTTATCTTGTTTGTCCCTCTGTAAAATGAGGGTAGTACTGACTTGAAACATGCATGTGCAAAAAAATGGAGAAACCAAATGGTGCTAAAACCTTGTCAGGATGATGGTACTGCCCATGAAAATGTATTGGCAAGTGCCGATAGATTTGTGTAAGTTTGTGTTACATAGTTTTCCCAGGAGGTTGGAAGAAAAAAGAGTTTAGGTGAATCTTAGCTTGGTTAAGAAATTCTCCTCCAACACTGAAATGTGAAGAACTGAAAAGAATGAACCAATTCTTGCTGATCTTTTGGGCCTGACAGTATTTCGTGACCACAAAAAACTGACATAGTTTTGGGAAATTTCTTATCCCTTAAATATTTTCTTTTTTTTTTTTTTCTTTTTTTCTCTCTCTCTAGTCTGCCTAAGTCCAGTTTGATTGTGTCATTTGTGGTACAGTTAGAACTGGAACTGAGTAATGCTGAGCTCTGGACAGATTCATAACAAAATTATAATAGCCTTCTTCGTAGGTTGGTTTGCCTTGATGCCTACATTATGCTTACACCTTATATCTGTAGTATATAGTGCTTAAAAGGGGATCTAATGATAATCGGTACTTTTCTTTTCTTTCTCCCGTGGTTTTGTTCTGTTAGTGGGCCTGGCCTTCAAAGCTTGCTTTATGCTGTACATTGCCTGCCCTTGAGGATTTTAAGAGTTGAAAGTTTTTTTTACAATATGTTTCTATTTTACAATAAAAACCCTTCAGAGACATTGTCTCTCTTAAAATAAGATACGTTTTACGATGTGAGGAGCTGTAATGATGACATTCAGTGTAGATTCACACAGCTTTGCAGTGGGCCAAGTGCATAAGGGGTATTTGAAGTTTGGAGAGATTGGGACGCTTTGCTGCCTGCTACTGGAGTTACTTGCTGCCTGCAGCAGCTGTGGATTTTCACCACAGCACCTTTGCTGCTGTTACCGGTGTTCATAGTATTATTTTTTTGTTATTTTGCAGTTTACAAAAATGACTAAGACTACTGGTTTGTCAGAAGACATAGTGTGGAACTGCAAGATACTGCTGAAAGAGAGGGACGTGGTTCTAAAGCTCATGAATAAATGTGAAGACATTTCAAATAAACTGACAAAACAAGTAACCAGAATTACTGAAGATGGAGGATGTGGATGGAATATAGAGCAGCCCTCCATTCTGAATCAGAGGTATCTTTCTCTTTTTTAGACTTACAGGGGTGTTGGATAATAAGGTGTACTTGAGGACTGAGATTTTCAAAACTGTAGTCTCTGAAAGTAGAGTTGCAAATGTTTGACGCTTAGCAGCTCTCAATGAGCTGGATAGTGATGTGCAACACTTGAGGGAATCCAACACATATTTTTAAGTGTATCAGGAAAGCTGGTAAGGAGGACAAGAACATAAAATGCAAAAAGATGTAACAGTCCTCAATACCTTGGTTTACTTGCTCCAATTTTTGGAGCCAACCTTGAGCGATGGGATCATGAGTTGTCAAACAAAAGACCTAACCAAACTGCTTCTGTAATGTGGGATCTCTTATTTCAAAGATGCCAAATTTAAATTAATCTGAGCAAATCTGTAAAGTTTTATCAGCTGGAGGGAAGACCTTGGTCAGGAAGGTCAGATGTACAAAATGATCTGGAGTTCTGGATCGAGCAGGAGGGGCACCAGGGATGTGTTGGGGGGCAAGGATTTTTTTCAGAGAGGTAAATTGGTAAGGATGCCCAAATGGATATTGGGAATAAAGAGAGAGTTTAGGAGGAATGAGGGGGGTGGGCATTATTCTAAGGGTTGGGAAGCATAGAGGTGAAGTGGGAATGGCTGAAGTAGCAACCTGGATTAGACTTGGAGGCTGTTAGTGGTAAATAGCAAAAGGATTTTCAGATGGGTCAGAACAAAATTGGAGAGGAAGAGGGAACTGTTTGGAGGGAGCTTATCAGTGATGTTTTTTCTTTGGAAAAAGTGCTGAACTAGGTGACTTGCTGTTGAGTGTGTGTTTGTGGGTTGTCTGTGTTTGGTTTTTTGTTTGGTGCCGACACCACCAGTAATTGTACAACAGCGCAAACCTAGTGATGCAGCTGCTAAATGCCACTTAATTCTTTGTACTTTAAAAATTAGCAGTTGTGTAACTACTTTTAACTAGTTGTGGATCACTGATTTAACATTCATTTTGGTCATTTAAGATGTATGAAAATTCAGATAAACTACTTAGTTCAGAAATGCTCTTTGGTATTCAGGTGACTGATTAAATAAAGTTTGTGTTTTTCACAACACGAGGAGATCTGGAGTGCATTAGAATTTAGGCAATATTAAACTCAGCATTCTGTGATTAACGTAAGTGTAAAGCTGTGTAACACACGTAAAAGATGGTAACACATTAAGCTTAATTTCTGAACAGTTTGGAACTCAAGCCATATCAGAAGATTGGTTTGAACTGGTTAGCACTGTTGCATAAACACGGATTGAATGGCATATTGGCTGATGAAATGGTAAGTGTGGAACTGATTATTTAAGAATTTTTAAAAGTTTTGGAAAAATGACTTTGTTAAATTCTTTTTTTTCCTAGGAACCCCAAGCAGATTATAACTAATTTGTTTTAGCTAATAAACTTAAATTGCAAACTGTTTCTCTAAATGTTTAGAAGCTGCTGAACTCATATTTTCAATTTGAAAGTCAAAGGTAGCGTAAGAGTCATGGGCACTGATAATTACAAGTCTCATGATGTCTTCTGATACAGTGGAAGCAGTTTCTACCACAACAGATTATCCTCAAACCATTCACTTTAATAGTCCATAAATATAATTCATTCTACTTGTTCAGCATGTAGTTGTAGTGAGCCCCTATCTTCTACATTTCTCCATCAGTTTCAAAACAAGTAGTTAACAATACAGAAAAAAACTTAGTGGGCAGAAACCTTTTCGGCTTCTCCAGCACTTCAGCCATCTCTTGTCATTACACTTCCCGTAAATTTTCAAATAAGAGAGAAAATCTTACGGGTTTGAGTTTTTCTTTGGTGCTGACACCAGCAGTAACTGTACAACAGAGCAGATTTAGTGATGCAGCTGCTAAATGTGTTGTCAGTTGCATTTAATCCTGGCTGCTATTCATCTTGTGACAAACCACGAGTGAATGGATGGGTTTGCTTCACTAAGACTTAAGACAGTGTTTCTCAACTTCCATATGTTTTGTATTCTTAAGAACTACCTTATGTGCATATTTTGTGGTAGATAAGATAATTTTTTAAATCCATGATACAGAAGACAGGAAAGTGAGTATTGACAGAAGCATAGGCTTGTCTTAAAGAAATCTGATTTCCATATTAAATTCCACTTCAGAAATAGCTGGAATATCCTTTGTACTATTGGCTCAAATGGAAAGAAACAATTAGTTTCCAAGTAATCATTTGTCTGCAGCGCTGTTTCAGGAAGGTAAATTTTTTAAGAAGGTTTGAGGGATGAACTTGAACTAAAAGGATATCTTAATAAATGGGAAAGATTAATCCCTGAGACTCAAATGCTCAGCTGAAAAGATAACTGAGTTTGACTGCAGTTGTGTTTAAGAAAGAATTGCCTTCTATAAAACAATGCAGTTAAACAGAACAATTTTTCTATGCAGACTTGTAATCTTTAGTTAACATTGACTACACTGTAACTGTCTTATGAGTACAAAACACTATTATGTTCTACAGATTGTAAATTTTGTTTAAATTGATTTGTTTTCTCTTAGGGCTTAGGAAAAACAATTCAAGCTATTGCATTTCTAGCTTATCTCTACCAAGAGGGCAATAGGGGTCCCCATTTGATAGTTGTGCCAGCTTCAACGTTAGGTAAGTTACAAGCTTCAAAATTACTTGTTTGTTTAAAAAAAAAAAAAAAATCATGGACAGACTGTGAAACAAAAGGAATTTTTTTGAAAGCAAGCTTGATTTTCTTATGGTTATATTCAACTCCTTAAGTAATTTCAATTGGAATGCAAATCATACTGAAGGCATACTTGGTCTGAATTAATTAGACCGAACATTGAATATTTTTTTTCATGTGCTCTATATGCTTCACAAAAAATAAAGCTGCTTGCTACAATTTGAACTTGTTTAGCAAAGTAGTCTTTTTACTTACTGAATGTTGGCTGAAATTCCTAGTCTTTAGGCAGTACTTAGGATTAGGTTTCACGGCATTTGAGACATTGAGTCTTCTTTGAATGTCTTAAAGACTGAGTCATTTTTCCTGTTTGCACAGAATCTGTCAAAGCAGATCAAAATCCTAAAATGACGAGACTGACTGTCTTTTAGTTGTGTGTTCTAATTGTTTAATGACCTCAGTTGAGAGCAGGAAAAATACGGTGGAATAAAGTAAGTCAGCGAAGCTGATGTGTTGGAGCAGAAACTAGTTCTCTGTGGAGTTAGATTTGGTTTTGTTGAATGATTATAGAAAGGAGAAAGTAGCAAGTTTAAATTAGAAAGAAAATGCTGCTTTTGGTATAAAATACTTCTTTGGGCTTCAAAAATTTCTCTTAATGCATCAGAAAAGCTTCCGGTTTTTCAATGTCAGTTTGAAATTTTCGATGTTCTTTTAAAATCCACTAGAACCCATCTTTTTAAATAACTCTTAAGAATGCATGTTACTTAAAACCTGAGGTGTCCCTAAGGATAAGGATGTAAACAAAGGTGCTTTTGCCAAGAGGCTCACGAATTGTAGTGGCAGGTTGGCCCAAGCCATCCAGCACGGGGATGCCTGGGAACTGCAGACTACCTGCAGCTTTCCTGACACTTTTCTGAAGGTGTGTCCTCAGCCCTGATTTGAGTCCCGTCTGGGTCAAGTGGCGTTTACCAGAGACCCCGTCCTGCTGTGGTTTGGGGGTCAGCCTTTGTGTTGGCTGTTGGGCAGGTTCCCCTTGGGCATGGTAACGTTGCTCTGCTGGCTGCACACCTGGAGCTGGGTCGAGTTGTCAGGCTTCCTTGCCAAATCCCAGAGGCGCTGTCTCTCCTGATGAAATGCTTCTGGATGCAAGTACCGACAAATGAAATGAATTTGTTTTCTGAGAAATTAACTACCTAGGGAAGAAATCAAGCTGAAAAGTTAAGCATTGTGTTATTTTTACATGGTGGTTACAGACCATGCAGGTTCTATTTCGGTAGGACTTTAAAGTACAAGCTGGTTAAGCAAGAGTTCCTTCAAGCCCATTTGTGGGTTGTTTAATTTCCTTAAATATTACCAGTTTTCCAGCCTTTAGACAGAATGTTTCTTAACCTTCAGGAGAGTTTAAAGGGGTTTGCTTTAGAAATCAGATGTTTGTTTTATTGATGAGGTGTGTCTGAAGTTATACAAGATATAATAAAGTATAGCTGACTTGGATTATATTTTAATGATATCTTACAGATAACTGGATAAGAGAAGTTCACCTGTGGTGTCCTGAATTGAACGTCCTTTTTTACTATGGTGAGGAATGTAAATTAGAAATTAACCCAATAATACAGTTGCTTGCATGGTCAACCTAGGAAAACATGAATTTCTCATGGAAGCATTTTTTTTTAAGATAGTTGTTTAAATACACATTTATTGCTGACTGTATTTCTGTGTATTGTCTTAATTTTTATATGTATATAAGCTATATATAAGTAATTGTGCTCACTTTATGCTTTGTCCTTTGATAGGATCCCAAGAAGATCGGAAACATCTCAGGGTGGACATTAATAATAAAGTTGTCGATTTCAATGTGATTGTAACTACGTAAGTACAGTAATTAAACAACAAGTGAGATTCGGTTGGCTACTACTGACCTCTAGTGGTAAAACAAAACGAAATTTGGATTTTGGTGGGTGGGAAGGGAACTCAATTTGTTTTGTGCAGTGGTTAACTAGAATTTTTTTAAAGCTGTATCTGATACTAGGTAACAGATGCTTTATGTACTATGTATCCCTCTATTAAATAATAAATACTAATGGATACATATTACTTTGTAATAGATTTGCACAAGTTTTTGGAAAGTGTTATGGAGAGCACTAGCTCATCAAGTGAACTGTAACTATTTGTCAGTAGTAAACTGTGTTATGGTTGGTTACTTCTAGGCAGCTTGACATCTTGTCCCTCGAATATTCTGTCTTATAACACTGTCATGTATTGTGTCTTTTTATGATATCTTTCCTTGACAGATACAACTGTGCAATTAGCAGCTCAGATGATCGAGGACTGTTTCGCAGGTTGAAGCTTAACTATGCAATTTTCGATGAAGGTCATATGCTCAAGAACATGAGCTCTGTACGCTACCAGCACCTTATGACAATTAATGTAAGAGGTTTAGTTATTGTTGGGTTAGAGTGGGACAACTCCTGTCTTTTCCATTTTGTAGTTATAGGCTGAGGGAAAATGGACTATTAGCTGTAAAGTTCACATACACATAATGTTCCAGAACCTACAGTATGCAGGTGGATATAAGTGTTGGTGTGGCCATAGGAGTAGATCCTGCATTGTGAACTCTTTCAGGGAGACAAGCTCCCAAAGAAACGTAATAAATTTCCTATAGCATATTTCCTATAGCATCATTGTAATAATGCGATAATTACATTGGTGGAAGTAGTTCAGTTTCAGTATTAAGCAATTTTCCAGTTTTATCCCACAGCAGTAAAGACTAAAAATGGTATTCTGATGACTTGTACTGAAACACTGTAGTTTTTAAGGACTTTCTGTGATGAGACTGCGCAAGAAAAGCTAGCTTTAAAATCACTTTTTCTTATAGCTTGTGGCCTGAGTCGGCAGCATTTTGAAAAAGAGAAAATCTGAGTACAGCTCTTTCTGTAATTGTCATGAAGCACTGTAGTATTGGTACAGTAATAATATACTTACGATCAGTTATTACAACTTATTTTTCAAGATCGTATTTTCATCAAAAGTATTTTTAAGAAGGTGATCTTTAAGCTGTAAACTATGACTTGTACTTGCAATTCAAAACTTGTGCATAAGTACTGTATGACATTAGAAAATATATGATATGGGAGCAACAATTAGCACATTAATTAAAAAAAAAAAAACCAACCAAACAAGAAGAACCCTTATAGAGACAGGAAGGCTTTTCTTACATCTGGATTAGGCTTCTTGAATAGTCTTAAACTGATACGTGCCCTGTTCCCCACAGATCTGGAAACCATTTTGTTGACTTAAATAGGAAATCATTCAGTGAGATCTAAATATATTTTAAGTTTAAATAATTATGATTTAAACCAAGCTCATTTTCTCAGTGCTCCATAGCTGTGTTGTTTCTGCCAATAATAATTTTTAATCTGTTCAGCTGATGTTTCTTATTGCTGTTTTCCACTTCGGACAAATAGGCAAAGAATCGCTTACTGCTAACGGGGACTCCGGTTCAAAATAATCTGTTGGAATTGATGTCCCTCTTGAATTTTGTCATGCCACATATGTTCAGCAGTAGCACAAGTGAAATCCGAAGGATGTTCTCTTCAAAAACAGTAAGTATTATATATCCTTTTCTTGAATTTTTTTTTTTTTTTTTTTTTTTTTTTTTTTTTGCTAGAACACTGCTGTTGCTGCATAACTTCTGTTCTGTGTTGGTAGCTTATGGAAACAGGTAATGTGATTATGAAAATGAAACAATGAAATAAACCATTTAAAGTAAAAATGTGTCATAACAGGATATCTCAGAATACTAATGGTCCTGTTAGATCTATCTGTTCTGGCTGGGATTTTCATCAAGTTGGAACAGTTAAGGTAGCGTTGTTACAGCTGAAAACTTCACACTGTAATTGAATTCTTGCAATATCTTCCTTAGAAGAGTGCTGAAGAACAAAGCATATATGAAAAGGAGAGGATTGCACATGCAAAGCAGATAATAAAACCATTCATCTTGAGAAGAGTAAAAGATGAGGTAATGTTTCCTCTTCAAAATAATGGTTTCATATTGTCAAAAAGCCTGATAATCTTTGAGACTAATGGTAAAATTTAATGTCAAACTTTGTCAGTGTTAGTTTTACCTGTTTAGGAAGAGCAAGAAGCTTGAACTGTCTTTCATCTCCCAAGAGTCTGCAAGTAAATATGTGACCTGCTGCAGCTTTGCGTTTTGATGTTCATTGTTTGCTGACTATTTACAACTGGGAATTTTAGTTAGGAGAGATCACCGAAAGATGATTCAGTGCACTGCTAAGGGATGAGAATTGAGAAATCCTCCACATTAACCACAAAAATATTTGTGACTTTATAGTAATGACGCTTTATTTTAACGGAAAGGATTAAGGCAGTGAATGTGCACGCATGTATTTGTGCATATGTATGACTAGAAATATGTATTTTGTTTTGCTATCATCAAAATTTTCTTTTTCATTCTAAAATCCAAAACCTATTTAAATTCTTCTATTTAGAATTGTGTATATAAAAGAAAGGGAAAATTAATAGTGATCTAAAAAAATGTTTCTGTGCAGTTGTGTACTTAGTAGTCATTGGCTTGAAGGGGGATCTCTGATTAGTGTAAGTGTAGGTTCCAGGTATTGCATGTATTATTGTTTCATGCAGTTTTGGAGTGTGCAGACGATGTTACTTGATGGGGGAGTGATGTATAACCTAAAACAATTTCTGAGTTTGTAAGTCAGACTGCCAACTCAGCGAAGCTGCAGCCAATGAAAGTAGTTGGTATGGGGAGAATGAACAGAGTAGCTTAAAAGCAGGTTTGTAGGGTAGTACAGAATAACTGACCGTTCACTACAGTACAGTTTTTATCTGGTGTGTTTCTATTTTGTCAGGTCCTTAAACAACTACCTCCCAAAAAAGATCTCATTGAATTATGTGCCATGTCTGAGAAACAGGAACAACTATACTGTGATCTCTTAAACAAGCTCAAGAAAACTATTAACAGCAATGGTATGTGAGGGTCTCGTTTCCTTTTGCTGGATTTTTTTTTCGTGCCCAGACATATTTCAAATGTGAACACAAAGCCCTGGCTTTGTAGAAATGTCTTAACACTCGTAATCTGATGATATCCCTTCTATGAATTTTTCCTAAGTTCGGGTAATAGCTGAAATGTCAAATTCAGTCCTTATAAATAAAGTTCTCCTGAGAAAGAAAGATGCGTCAGATAGCTGTATTCAGAAGTAATAGGTAGACACCTTATTTCTTTGTTTACAGAGAAAAACTCTGATATGGGAAATGTAATGATGCAACTTAGAAAAATGGCTAATCACCCTCTCTTGCACCGTCAGTATTACACAACTGACAAGCTCAGGACAATGTCCATGCTTATGCTCAAGGTAAGCTGATGAGATTCAGAAGCAATCCTTAATTTCTCAGACTTTCTAATGCTACTTAAATAGGTGTTTTTTTTATTGTCAGTCCTCTGGTCAAAAGTGTGTCTTGTGAAACTTAATTCATTCTTGCTGCTTTTTATTTCTCTGCATCTATCCAGTGCTCTAATCAAGCTCTGTATGTGTTTAACATTGATTTTATTTCTTGTGTGTCAGTTATTAGAATGGAGAGAACAGTTGTGGGACTGCAGTCATCTCCTTTTCATTAGCTCCCCCTTAACACCTCTTCCCTCCACCCCAAAATTTAAAACTGAAGTACTTACGGAAAAAAAAAATCTTGGCTGGGCACTTGAGTTTAGTAGTATTTTCTGAGTAGCAAGAAATCTAGGCTGTACAAAACTAAAATAGGGAAGGCATAAGTATTGAATGGTTGAAGATGATTTTTTTTTTTTTATTTGGCTGGGGTTAATGCCTGTGGAGTTTGGGGAAAATTGTTGCTTCTTTCTAAAGTATGAAAAGAATCTGAATGTGCAGCACATGCTCTAAGAAAGTTGCAGCTGGCTTTGAATATCTGCAGCTTTGTTTTGAAATAAAGCCAGTCAAGGTTGGGGGGAAGGGAAGAAGTCACTCATTGGTTTATGAAGGATTTTTGTCCCTTTTTATTCCTACTCATACCATCGTACTCTCCAGATGTGGCATTTCTTTTCCTCTTTCTTCCAGGCATGACATCCCTCTACCCACCCTACATCTTGGGCTGGGCTTCCCATGTCTTCTACCATCTATCCAAGGATTGGACCTCCCTTTTAGGGAATGTGTCTTCAGGGGAAGAGGTCTGATACGGGGGTAAAAGGTCATAGGGCTTGATGGGAACTAGGTAATTGCTATGGAGGTTGAGCATACCCTTAGTTTTTGGTAGTACAAGTTCTTGTAAAAGCTAAATTGCAAAGTAACGATCCTCTACTATAAACCTGGGGTTGCAGAGTTCATTTTTTGTTGCTTGCATGAGCCACGCTCTGGCATTTGTCCATGTCTAGTTGTGCAACTTTGTTCTTTCAGAAATTTTGGATATTACTGTGTGGTGGTTTTGTTTTTTCATGTCTGTCTGGCGAGATTGTGTATTTCATTGTTTCCCTTCTTTTTTGTTAACAGGAACCCACACATTGTGATGCTAACCCTGACCTTATCTTTGAGGATATGACAGTGATGACAGATTTTGAGCTGCATTTGCTTTGTAAGCAATATTCTCATGTCAGTGACTTCAAGTTAGACATGGATCATATCTTGGATTCTGGAAAGTTTAGAGCACTGGAACGCATCCTCTCTGACCTTAAAGAGAAGGTTGGTACTACAGATGGCTAAAACATCTTGTCCTGTCCATCTAAGGGTGGCTCTGAATAACTGGTTAAATTAATGTCTGCTAGCTGTATATGCAACCCAGTTGCTTTTCTGTGGAGTATTACAACATGATTTAGTGCTTGTGCAGTATTACAAAGCAATACTTACAGCTTTTAATGTGCAGTCATGCCTATACACATCACTTTAGAGACAGCTGAAATAAGCATTCCCATCTTCATCCTGAGTTAACACTACTTCTGCAATGTATGGAGGGCCGGTATCATTTTCGTAGCTTATGAACTTTGACCTTGTTTTTGGCAATACAGTCTTATGACTGTATTACATTAGAATAATCATGTATGTGTTAATCCAGTGTAAAGGTAAGAAGAGGTCACTGCTTTGAGTCATAGATTCAAAATGGTTTATTTTACAAATAAGCATTTACCATAATACTTCAGAGTATCCTGAATTTGCCCAAGCATGTGCTGTGCTTCCGTTCAGTTACTTCAGAGTGCTACTGCTCTAATGATACAGAAAATAGCTTAAATTTAAGTTTTTAATGAAAATTTTTTTAATGTTTATAGATGGAATAGCACTGTCATTTATGCATTTGACATGTGATTTCTAGATTGCTTGAGTCAGCTAAGTACAAAGTAACTGAAAAATTATTGCACTGAAAAAAGGTGGGTTAATGCAGCAGAAATACTGGATACAACATCTTTACTGAAAATCAGTCCTGACTTGATGAATTTCAGTTTAGTCTTTAGTTTGGAAAATAGAGACTCAGTCAAAGTAAAATCACTTATTTGTACCAATAAAGTGTTTTTGTAGTTTGTTATCTGTAATGGAAGTGTTATAAAACTTTTGTTTTGCTTTGTCATTTCCAGGGGGACAGAGTTGTATTGTTTAGCCAGTTTACTATGATGTTGGATATCTTGGAAGTTTTCCTAAAGCATTGGCAGCATAGATATATTAGGTTGGATGGAAAAACACAGATTTCTGATCGGTATGTGACATTTTTTCTGAAGATGAGAGAGCAAAAAATGGATGTGTGCGTGGGGTGTGTGTGTGTGACTTAAAACCCTTACCTTTGTTTTCCAATGTATAGAATTCTGTGATCAGTGGGCATTGACTATAGAAGGGGTTTGATGTTGGATTTCAGATTGCCTTAGTAAGGATGAGGCTGAAAGGTGAGTTTTAGATGTTTGGGTTACAGTCTTAGCTATCGAAATGGAAAACTTCTGTTTTCAGCAGCTTGTGGTGTGTTTGATTTGCTTGTGTGTCAGCATGCTTTAACAAAAGCTCACCTGTAGATACTCCCTGGAAGTAGAGTATGCTATACCTCTGTTACAATGGGCAGATAAGCCCCTTTTATTTCTCTAGGACAAACCATTTACTCTGTCCTTCACAGCTGAAAATGCTGCAATGCTTTTCTTGTATTTGAGTTGTACTGGTTTTCTGCTGTTTTCTGTTTCATGATTTATTTTTTTTTAATTTTTTTTTAGATGCTCTTTCTTTTGCTTCAAAAACCTGTCATTCTTGCTGTGGTATTACTTCCCTCTTACAGCTGAAATCTGTTGCTTCCCTTGTATGTGCAACTGGTATAGAAGACAGTCATGAAGCTAAATCCCTCCCTCCTCTCCCCCCCTCCATTTGTTTCACATACTTTACGCTTCCCTCATCCTCCAGTTTGTTCTTTGTATTCTATGATCATCCAAAATCATTGTCCAAGCCTCTTTTCATTCTTTACTCAGAGCGACAGATTGATAGCATGTTTCTCTGGTCACTGTTGAGGCCTGTTAGTACCCTTTTTCCTTCTGCATGATGTCTGTACTCTTTGAGCTGCTTTTCAATGCCACTGTCCTCCCTTTCAAAAGATCATCATCCAAATTTCTGTATTCAGCTCGGGAACCAGTGTAGTGTTTTCTCTAAGGCCTAATGTGTGTTTTCTGTTGTTCTGCAGGATACATCTAATAGATCAGTTCAATACAGATATGGGTATATTTGTGTTCCTCCTGTCAACCAAAGCTGGTGGCTTGGGAATTAATCTGACCTCAGCAAATGTTGTTATTCTTCATGACATTGATTGCAATCCGTACAATGATAAGCAAGCAGAAGACCGATGCCATAGAGTAGGTCAGACAAGGTAAGTCTTAATTACAATGCTTGGATTTTTCTTGGAGGCAAGCTCTCAAAGGAGGCTAAAAGAAGGACAATATTTAATGATTAAAATTCCATTTTAAGCAGAGATTTGCATAAACCAGCTCTGGGTTCTGTGGGAGCTGGGTAATTGAAATTGTCTTAGCACATGTTGCTGCCAGAACAAACCTTATTTACATGCTCCTCCTTTTTCCAGTTCTCTGTAACTCTCAAATTCTCTATAATTCTCAAATTTCTGGTATTAGGAACTATTTCAAGGCAGCTCTGAGGTCTTTGGGACTGTTTGGCAAAGCTGTCTCTTCTCTTCAGGAGACTTGTAAGCTCTGAAGTGCCACCCTGTCACAGAGTGAAACCATGGACTATTTTAGAGTCCTCTGTCAGAACAAGCTAACATAAGCAAGAGAATATGTTTAATAACTGCTATTTCAACTGTAGTATGGCATGAGGGGCTAGTTGAGTTGATGCTATTAAGGGAGATTTTTGTGACTGCCCCAGACTTCAAAGTGGCCGGGAGTGCAGGAGAAAGCAAGTTTGCTGGCAGTGCAGAGCACAGTTGGTCCAGACAGGAAAAACTAGAAGCTTTTAGTACTGCCCTTTTGTTCATTTCCTCCTTGTTTTAAACCAGTGCCAGCTGAGCAAAGGCATAGCGTCTTTCCCTTTTGCACTAATCCAAAGGAACTATAAAAATGGATTTATCCTATTTTGTGGTTTTCAGAGAAGTAAAAGTCATAAAGCTAATCAGTAAGGGGACTATTGAAGAATCCATGCTCAAAATCAGCCAGCAGAAATTGAAGTTAGAACAAGATATGACTGCAGCAGATTCAGGTAAGTCTCTTGCCCATAACTATGTCCAATTAAGAGAATTCAGGTTGCTGCAATATATCATCCTGAAAAACAAGGTTCTTGATGCAGACAAGCCTTGTTTTTTTTTCATGTTAAATAAATGAGAAAGATGTATTTGTGCTGATCACTGTTTGGTTTGACAGGGAGTGCCCTCTGAGTCTGACCTGCAAATCAATGACAGACTCCCACAAGCAGAGGATTCTGTACCATTTTGGGGATCTAGACTTTTGTCTCTTTATGTGAAATATTTTGAGCTGTACTAACGCTTGTTTTTATTCCTCAGGAGAAGAAGGAACCATTCCAGCGGATATAGCCACACTATTAAAAGCTTCGTTAGGTCTCTAAAATGTAAATATGTTGTGGAATTCAAGAAAGAAAGGTGATGTTGTACCCCAAGGACTTTTACGTTACTGATGACCATGAGTTTTATGAACATTTATAACTTTTTGTAGTTCCTTTATTGTATTCCTCATGGTATTGAAAATTTTTAACACCGATAGCATTCTTTTGATGCTTAAAAACATAAGTGGCCTGAATGTGCCAACATCAGTTGATGAATAAACTTTATTTTACAGATCACTTTTCAAAATGGGGACCTAAGTAGTAATTGTTTTAACAAATCTGCTACTGCTTAAGATTTGTCAGTATTTTTGTAATTATTTCTACCTCCAAATATATATATAAACTGTCTGTTTCACTGGATTACGCGTGTAGATTTTTTTATATGTGCCTTATTTGACAATGGTCGAGTCTGTTTCTGCTTGTTTTGGTTCATTTGACGTACCGTACTGGTTTTGTATCAACTTGTTCCAATAAAATTCCACAGATTAACAAAATGTTTTCATTTTGTGGTTATTTGGGGGTGGGCGGGGGTGCTGATAACTTGCGTGTTATAAATCCAATAGGCAGCTTTCAAACCAGCTGAAATGTTCCATTTGAACTGCCTTGGCTTTATCCAACAGTAGTTTAATTACTAATATTTCATTATACTCTAATCACGGTTGTGTTATGATATTGATTATAAAAACAGAATTCTTGCCAAATGAAACTTTTCACCAGGTTGTAATTTTTTTGTCAGTCCTTGGTGTAGATACCAGATCTGCGCTCTGCCAGTTAAGTGCGCTAACCACACAGCTGATGTCTTGCTCTCTTCGTGAAGTCTGAGTGAATTTTTGAATTCATCTCAGTGGAATGAAGAGCTTCAGCGCTACCGATGAGGTGTGCTTCCACCTGAAGTTTATAATCTGCTGGCAAGGATGTGATTTGAGGAGGCAGGAGAGGAGGATGCCTGTTTCCTTGGACAGAGGAAAAGACTGAAATTTGGTCTTTTGAACTCGGAGTAGTTAAGATACAGACCGCTGGTTTTTTTAGAAGCTGGGGGAAGGCAAAGTATGGGAAGTCCTTACTGCCCTTGCCCTCTTTTAAAGCTTCAGCTGCTCTGTGCAGAGCTCAGCAAAACTGGACCAGGCTGAATCTCTGAGGACTGCGTTCTAGAATTCACTCTGGTTTGTGATATGGGGCTGCTAGTTAGTTACCACTCTTCTATATGTGGTTATAACAGTTAGAAGATGCTTTTTGCATCTTTTGAAGGACCTTAAAAGAGTTTTATAGGAAGAGCAGGGAAGAGAAGCTGGAGTCCATGGTTGCTCAGTATTTCAGCCTGTCTTTGGATACTGCTAGTGATTAGTCCGGTGATCTGTGAGGTGGGCATCTGGGTTTTTTTGTTTGGTTATGGCTGTGGGCATTTTTTTTCCAACTGCGCGTACATTCTGCAAGTATAGAATGGATGGAAAATGAAAGCTTTTAAAATATTTTCACAGTTTGAACCTGTCTTGGTTTGAGTGACACAGGACTAATTTATCTTCTAATTCTTGGAAAAAATGTACTTTTAGAAGACTGGTGTCTGAATTTGTGAAAATGCAGACTTTATAGCCAGCTTTGGTGTGTGGGTTTCAAGGTCTCAGTGTTTTCACGCTCACCAGATGCAGGGATGAGGAGGAACAAGACCCGGGCACTTGACCCAAGCTGGCCAACAGGATTATTTTGTACCATGAGCGTCACATCCAATATAAATTAGAAAGTTTGCTGCGAAGTGCCCTCTCTCCCTTAATGGTGGCAGTCCTGAGAACTTCTTGCCCTGATACTAGACCCCTGAGCCCTTCCCTCCCTTCCAAAGCCGTAGTGCTCACAGTGTCCCACATTTGCTGCCCACTGCTGGGAGGGCACAGCTTCCTACGGATAGAAGTGGCTGAGAATAATCCTTCTGTATTTTATATTGGTGTTGGGATCAATGTTGGTTCTTCAGTGCTATTAATGGTAATTATCTAGTCATATTCTATTAAATATGTTTATATTTCAACTGCTGGATTTCCTTGTTTTTTCCCCAGTTCCCTTTCCCAGGTGGGGAGGGGTCATCAGGTCATAGAATAATTGTCTAAATGGCAATAAACTGTTGTGGGTTTTCTCAAACCGTAAGGGAACCAAACTTTACTTATTGTTGGAAATCTTCTGTGGCTGTGTTGTATGTCCCAAAATGTGCAGTTGAAATAGTGTGAATACCTGGGAATGTCAGCTCTGCTGCCCAGTTTGTCTGCTGTACTGCTTTAATTCCACCTGTTTTGATGGACTAAATAGTGGGATTTAACAGACAACCACAAATGTTTAAATGCTGCAGTTAATTAGGTTGTCTGTTTCAACTGAGCACGGTCCTAGCCCAACTCTTATCCCACTGTATTTGCATGTTCTCACCTGTTTGCTTCAAATGTGAAGTGAAATGAAATGCCTGCCCTTAATAGGGTGGTTTGTGTGGCGTTTCGCTTTGGTCTGTGTGTGTAATGAGTTAATGTAGTCTGGCAGAGCAGTTGGTTACTCCTTAAACAGTCACATCCGACCCCTGGGGTCAGTATCTGTCCTTAAGTGCTATGAAGCTCATATGTATTTCTGGCTTGCTTTGTTTATTGTAACTGTTTCTACTCTCTTTAATTTGGGGTCTTAAGAGATTGTAGAGTCACCATCCTGGGAGATACTCAAAAGCTGTCCGGACAGTCCTTGGCAGCTGGCTGTAGGTGGCCCTGCTTGAGCCAGCAGGTTTGGACCAGGTGACCTTCAGAGGTCCCTGAACCTCAGCCATTTTGTGATTCTGTGTTTCTGGGAAAGATGTACAGGGAAAACAAACAAACAAACCACTATCTGAAGTCTGTTGCTGAAGAAAAAAGGAGAGTGGAAGCTGAAGAAGGAAAAAAATCTGTAGAGCTAGAACAAAGCATGCAAGGAATTGCAAAGCAGGCAGAGATACTGTACTGGAATAAGCAGAAGCCTGGGCCTTGCTTTCAGTTCTGCCAATACCTGCTTTGTCTCTGAACTCTTAGTGGTTTGTTGGTGTTAGAGATACTTTCCCAAAAGTGGCTGTATTCAGAGCAGAGGATTACCCAAGTTTGTTGTGGTTTATCTGCTTACACCGAGCAGTGGAGTCTTCTTGCAAGCACTTGTCTCCCTTGAGTTTGTGTAAATTGCTTCCATCTACAACTCTCCGGGTTGCCCGGGATATCCACCTACATGATTTCCACAGTTCCAGAAAAACACACTGATCAGTTTGTTCTAAACCTGCTTTCCATGCCTGCCACCACTGCCCCCCCCCCCTCCTCCAGTTTGTGTCTCCTACTTACTGGTGTGCTTATGGATCTGGTGCTGGTGCGGGCTCAGCTGGGCAGCTGCATCTTTTTTTGTGTGTGTGTGTTTTTGGGTTTTTTTTTTTTTGCAATGGCATGGCATGAACTTCAAGAGGCTAAAGAAGGTGCTTGAGGAGCTGGAAGTCTGTTGACTAAATGGGTCTTTTTTTTTCTTCTCTCTCTTGCCTAGTGTCCTTAGTCTTCCCACACATTTACGCTCTCTGTTAATTAGCCGGCTTTCCTCCAGACTGAAAGTCTGCAATAAACAAACTGTTGAGATTGCATCTTTCCAGGAAGGTTTATTCATATCTTCTCCCTTTGAAAGCCCACAGAAGGTTAATTGGGTTGATAAGCACTTTATTAGTAGTGGGGGGAATGCAGTTGAAACACCTCTCCCTCAGTCTCTACTCTACTAAATCAGCTTTTTAGGTTCTCGCCTAGAAACGGATACAAGTGGTAGATTTTGATTTGGTGTAGCATACCCATCTGAAATTAATGTAAGTGGTTCTAAGATTAATAACTTAGGATGCTTGTCATGTCGAAAACTAAAGCGTGTTTGTTTTTTTCCAGTCTGAACAGCTGATCTACATTATCGTCTTCGGTCTTCTCTGGATCCAGGCTGCAATGGCCGGCAGTGCCTGCACTCTGTCCCTGAGAGCCAAAAGCCTGGGGTAGTTGTCTGCCAGGTCAGGTTTACAGGACAGAAGTGTCGTACTGCACACATCCCAGTAGAAATCAGCCCATGTTACCTGGTGGAAATGGGAGAGCAAGCAGTAAATTTTAGTTGCTAATCTCAGAAGCTGGGACTACTAATATTCTAAGCAAACCGCAGAAATGAAAGGTGAATTGGTCTCGTTTTTGTCGGTTTGGGTTTTTTTTAAAGCCTATAATTACAGAAGTAGTAATTAGGTTGCAATGCAAGGCTTGACTTGAGTAAAAATTGGTTAAATAAAGCCCTTGCTACAATTATTACTTGCATTATAATAGTAATCTTTCCTGCTGAAACTGGGCGGCAGAAAAGTTTTTTAATTAGTTTCCAAGCAGTTTGGGTAAAAAAGTTTTTTTTTTTTTTCATTTTGTCCTATAAATTGAGCAGTGATTATAAGCTGAGTTCTAAACAACTCCCATCTCCTAGTACAAAGTACAAATACTAGTACAAAGGCATTTACAATGTTTTGTGTCAACATACTTCTAAACTGGGCTGGCAAATGCAGATCCTAGTCCTGGTTCGCCTCTCTTTTCTAGTGGAATGGAAACCAGTTTTTACAACTGGACAACCGACTGTGTATTGGTAAGAACAAAGAATTAAAAGAGTGGGGAGAGTTGTTTCATGGGCTGGCACGAAATCCAGAAATTCAACAATCGTCAATGATTTTATTTTACTGGCAACCTGGTTGGAATGGGAGAAACAAAAATTATACTTACAGACTTCCCTACCAGCCAGTTGTTATCCCCCAGGAAAGTATCCAAATCTTTCAGTAACTCGGGTGCTTTGTTGGTGAGGATATCGTCGAATGCTTGTTTCTGGGGGAAGAAGGAAACACAAAGCAGTCAGCAAAATTGAATTTTTGGGGGTTTCTTACTTGTGAAAAAGCCAGCTGCAATCTGGAAAAGGTGACAGCAAAATCATTTGGTCTGACCCAAACTTTAGAGTACTCTCAGTTCTCTTTGGAAGAAGGAATGTGTTCACACCCAAGTCAGGATTAATACAGGGATCAGCAATTACTTAAGCCGAGTAAAGAAATGCAGAGGTAACTGTCATTTGGATACATGCAAAGGGGCAGTATAGAATTTAGGAAAGCTGAGGTAATTATTACCCATGAAGTGGGTCAGATGCCCAAAACAGGGAGCATTCCTGTCTCAGTGAGCCATGGGTTAAGCTAATTGCTCCCTTAATGAACGCCTGAGAGATCCTGGATGCTGAGACAAGATGTGTGGGGCGATGCTGCTCCTTCATCTGTGCTAATGGCCACCCAGCCCTGGCAAGACAGGAGCCCTGCCATAGATTTGGGAAGAATCCATCTATAAATGTCTCACGGTAATTTTTTTTCTTTTGGATGTTATGTTTTCTGCAGTACAGTCTTACAGATTTCCAGAATGCCTTAAGCTCAGTCTTCCCTGCTGTCAGTCAGATGCGGGCAGGTTATTTTTCCTTATCAGCCCTCCTCGTGTGAGGTGTGGAACCTGGGTTTTGAACTTTTGCTGGGTTTATCTTTGGTCTTTTCTGCTAGCAGGTTATTTTCCCTTTTTTTTTTTTGTATCTCCACAACAGTGAGATTTGAAGTGCTGAAAATATATTTTTTTGAAGGATGTGGGCTTTAGTATTTGTATGTTAATGGCTGAGGGATGAGGTTGTGTATGGTGGTGGCTCTCTGCTAGCTGCTCCCCACAGCAGAGAATTTTCAGGCTGCTTGTGAAGAGTTAGCTGTTTCCTTTGGAGAGGGGAAACTGCTTCTGGTTTTATGTTCTCACCTGCGTGGAAGCAATTGAGACTGCAAATTGCTGTGATCATCTGGTCGGACCTATGTGGCACAATTTGTGGAGTTAATGTCTTTGGCCTAAAGGAGGAACACACTCAGGCTTGGTTTAAATAAGCACTGCTATACAGGAATGGAATTAGTTCAGCAACTTTTAAATGCAGGCTAATGAAAAAAAAAAAAAATTAGAAGAGGCAGCAGCCTGAATGGTCCAAAAAAATGCAGGCTGAAATAAAACCTGTATTTCTGCAGACTTGTTTGAAGATTTGACATAATTTTCTGCTGTCTTAGTAACTGAATGTTGTGACTGCAAGTAACAGCCAGAAGTTTGCAGTCCAGAAATTTCATATTTGTACCCCGTGCTGTGGCATTTCCTTTTTTTAGGGGGGGAGAGGGGGTAATTTCCCCTGCCCCCCTTGCAAAAAAAAAAAAAAAGCCCTCAAACTATTGTGTGATCACAAATGCAATCAACCCACGAAGCTGGTGGGGATGTGACCAGGATCCACTTTCTGGAGTGGCACAACCTACTTGTCTCAACCCTGGAGCTCTTCAGAAACGCATGACAAAGCTGTTGCAATGCCAGCTTTTTTTTGGGGGGGAAGGGTGTAGGGTAAAGGGAGAGCCTTGCACAGAGGGAGCTTCCATGGGCAGCTTCCACCTCTGCTCCCTTTGCCTTGCTTGGTTTTCTCTTTGCCACTGGCTACACGGCATAACACATCCTTTCATCTTTCTCTGAGGGATGTGTCTTCCTCGAATCACTTGTCAGGAAGTTTTCTGACTTTTCTGCTTCACTGTGTGTAAATTAGTTAAATCTGGCCTTGTGAAACCGTGTGGCACCACTTCTACCACAAGGTGGTGGCAGTGGACCCAGGAGAAGAGAGGGAGAACAGCTAATAGTGAGAAAAATGTTCGAGATTACCAGAAAGTAATTTTCTCGATCTTCCTTGGCCCCCAAACACTCCCTTGCATGCATACGTGCGTACAAGGGTTGCCTGTGAACTCTCTTCCCTTTTAAATTAATCACTGGTGACATGATCTGGGTCCTTATTTTGGAGAAGTGCTTGGGTACGAGCTGGGAATCACGGAGGCATTACCATGGGAGTTTCCCTGTAAAGGAGTAGCAGTACTGGGGCAGCACTGCTGCTTCTACACTCACTCATTAGCAAGAGTGTGGCTGTTCCTAAATGACTGAAAACTCGTGAGTCAACCTCCCTTCCCCAAATGAGGAAACTTCAGGAAATCACTAGGAGATTAAGTAATTCATGTTTTTTAATACTAAAACTTCCAAATACACTTTCAGATTTCCCCCTGCAAGATTTCAGAGCACTTTCATATCTTTTTATTACTTATTACTAGTTTCGGTCAACATTTGGTACTTTGTGATTTCTGTAATAAGATATGCTAGTCTATCTGAAATGTTACCTTTGAATAAGTGGAAGGTGGCTGCACTGGTGGTTAGTTAATGGTGAGAGACCTGTTGTTACACTCCCACTTGCCTACAAGGGTCAGGTCATCTGCTTGGGTCAGAGCTGCGTGGAGCCATCGTACTGCTGGAGTTAACTCATCCATCACCCTCTTCCCCCCACAGCTGATCCACGTGCTTGCATTTGGGGCTCTGGTGAGAGGGACTGGACTGATGCCAAAAAAAAACCAACCAAACAAAAAAAACCAACCAAAACCCTGAACCCCCAAATGCTGTAGGACTTGCCCGTGACTGTGTGTTAAAGTAGCCACGGCAGTGTGTTAGCCTGGTGTCAGTATTTGCAGCAGCACCGCAGAGGACTGAGGTGGGGCCGTGGGGGTCTGGAGAGCACGGCTGCGGTGACAGTGAGGGATGTGCTACCTCCCCTCTTCAGCAGCGCCCACTGTCCTACAGCTGCCCTAGTAACTGAAAAGCGTTTGTCCCTGGCAGCTGTTGCTATTGAAGGTTGATACTTCTTAAAAGCCAAGTGGAAATCAAGATGCAGAAGGGCAAAAGGAAAATGGGATGTTAATCCTGTTCAGGTAGCAAAAAGAGAAAGATTTGCACTGATTGTGTTTGCAACAAGATACAGGTATTGCACAGTGCCAGCTGGCATGGAAGTGTCCCGTCTTTCCCCCCTGAAGAGCAGTTTGAGGTATGCGCATATGGCATCCTTGATTCAAGGTGAACCAGTGAGGGGCGGCTCATGATGGCCTCATCACTGCTTCTGCCTAGGGTGAAAAACATCTGGTGAAGGAGGAGGTGGGAGGGAGCAGAAGGCCTTGGCTGGATTAGCCTGGAGGAAGAAACACAGAGCTCTTCCAGCTCAGCTGTGCTGGGATGAGGTGATGGACCCAGTTGGTGGCACATGGCAGTTTCTCCAGAGGAGATGCTCAGGTAGAATTACGGCTTATGAGCTATCTTTGTTCAAATTAGTGTTTGTCTTACCCTCACGTCCTGGTTTTTCTCTGCCCAAGGGAAGAGCGTCATGAAATCATCTATGGTGTCCACAATGGCATCAGCTAGTGCCTGTTCCACAGGCGTCTGACCTGCCAGACCTGTGGGAAGCAAGCAGACGAAGGAAGGTTAGAGTCAGCGTCAGCAGGAATTTTTGATGCCCTAAGGGTAAACTCTGTTCTTTGTGAACATGTCCATAAACACACATGCTCTCCAGGGCTTTTCTGCTGCTAACAACATGCATTTGACTCCTTGCATCCAGATGCAATCTCATCTACCTTTGCTTGTTTTCCTCATTCAGCCTCATATAGCCATTTGCAGTAGTGAGTTGTTCATTCCACCAGCTGAGCCCATGGCCTGACTACTGCTTCTTTATCTTTCTCTCTGCTTTCCACCATCCCAGGGCGTTCAGTGTGAGGGTCAGCACTAATTCCTTTCTGTTGATCTTTCCCTATCCCAGCTTTCAATGTCCTTCTCCGTCTCGTGGTCTTCCCAGCTCTCAACACAACCTCCAAAAGTGCTTCTGTGAAAGTCTGTTTCTCTTTCCCTCTATCCTGCCCCTTCAGCCCCATTTTGAACCTTCTCGTGACACCCTGCTTGCTTTTGATTACTTCATGGTAATCAGGCATCTTAGTCAAACTTTGTCTTGTTTACACATCTGCTTTCCTCACCTGTTGACCTTTGGCTTGCCTGCAGTCTTCTCAGCGCTAATACTTTTTTCCCCTCACTCTTGTTCCACAGACCTGCCTTCACGTTTTCACCTCTGTGCAGGTTCAGGTCATCCTTTTCTTCCTCTCTCAGTTCTTTAAGCCTCACCTGGAAGCCCTGTGGCTCCTATAAACTATATGCCCATCCTCTGCCGAGTCATATCCCTTATTGAAACTATATGCATTTGAAGGCAAGGGATGTGTCTCTGCTTTTGGGCATGCAGTTCTGTGAGCCTTCAGTAAAGAGCTGTTACTGACAGGCACCTAAAAATGCCATTTCTTAATTCTGAAGTCTTAATGACGCATATGGAGACTTAACAGCAGAAGTAGCAAGTTTTCACCGTGAATTTGAAAATATTTTTTTAAACTTCCCTGCATGCTTTTTTCCCTGCTGTAGCGTGACTAACACCAAAAGGAGGACAGCATGGTGCGAGTTTGCTCCGGAACCCCAGCCTTTGTGGCTGTTGCAAGCCGATGGACGAGTTGTTGAGGGAATGCCTACATCAGAACTTCTGTAAAAGGATCAGAGCTCCAGATCAGCCTCCCGACAGGAGACGGGGAGGGCGGCAGCGTGGGTGGAAGGCAGGCTTTCTCATTGGTTTTCATTCCTAGGTGGACGCTCGTCATTCTCTTCTCTTGCAAGCTGTAGATTGTATCAGGGAGGGAGGAAATTGGCAGGAACGCAGTACTGCAGACATGCCTGAAAACACGTTGTGCTGGTGCCTTGAAGAATAATGCTCTGCACTTCTGCCTGTTTCCTCAGTTGGAAAAGGTGAGAGATTTTGAAAGGCAGGTTACATCTCTCTGCTCAGAGTGTAAAACAGTAGGATAGTACTCGCTTCCCAGCTCCCCTCTTCAATTTGCTGACGTTCAGCACACCACAAACACAACCAGACCAGTTTTGCAGATGGCTTGCTGACCTAAAGCAAACCCCGACTACTCTCTTTGATTACTTGCATTACTATGTCTTATATCACTTTATCTACCCAGTTGAGTACTTCCATAGCATGTAAGTATTTAAAGATGCAAGTGATGTCACCATCTGATCTAATCTCTCTGCTAGCTCAGAATTGTTGTCTAAATCTGCTTCAGAGTGCTCTACCTGCTGACTGTGATAATCTCTAATGCTTCCAAAAACCTCCTCCTCCTGGTCGTCTCTCTGGTTATCCTGGCAGCTCAAAGTTTAGCTGCAGGGAAAACTGCCCTGAGAGCCTTAGGGAAGCCACAGGTACACACTTTCTGCCATGCAGTGACAGGTCAATATAAAGGTTATTGGCTGGAGAAGTCAGCCCAAACTCCAGGTATTGTACGCAGAGGGGAAACACAAATCAGACGTAAGGGGGGATGATTTTGGAGTGTTCCTTTAGGTGCAGACACAGTGTAAGTATGAAGCTCAACCACGTGACTTCAGCTCTGAACATCATAGCATTTCACACTACAGGCTGCTACTTTTAACCTTTTTTTTGGTCTTGTTTTTTACTTCCTACATGACATTTGAGTGTCTCTAAATTCTGTCATACAGTATCGTAGCGGATGTGCCTTTCTCTGTTTCTTCTTCCTGATCTTGGAACCACAGGGGCTGTAGCCTGAGTACTTTTCAGGATTGCCACAGCAGCCCCAACCCAGAGAGCAAAACTGGCACCAGATTATGGTAAGAAAGGCCACTGAACACGGGCATGCTGCTGCACAGCACTCCTTGGTGCTTTTTAAACCGTCACTCTTTGAGTGGCACCTCTAGTAGCATCCCATATGGTATGCTACATTTCTGTGGTCAGCACTTGGCACTGGCAGAGAAACTACAGATACAATGAGAGGGCGGTAACTATTAGCTGTTTGTGTCTGGGAAAAGCCTTAGTACCAGTATTGCCACGCTGGTGTTGACTTCTGCTTGCCAATCTGTTGGTTTGTTTCTATTTTTGCTGTGGTTGAAAATATTTTTCCTGAACGTTAAGGTGGATGTAGAACAGAGCAAGAAAATAGTCAAAATATGTGTTACCTGATTCTCTGGCAAGGTATCTTGCTATTGCCAGGCTCTGGTGAATGATAACTCCATCTACTTCCAGAACAGGGATTTTATGGAACGGGATAGCTTGAAAGAGGAAGGAAACAAAAAANAAAAAAAAAAAAAAAAAAAAAAAAAAAAAAAAAAAAAAAAAAAAAAAAAAAAAAAAAAAAAAAAAAAAAAAAGAGAAAACAACCAAAACGTTAAATCACAGCCCGTAACAGTAGGAGTCTGTAACAGTTGTGTTCTTACCACTTAGAGGGTATGCATTGTTACAGCACTTAGCAGTTTCACAGTATTTCTGTAGGGAAATGCATGGACTTAAAAAAAGTTAAGGATATAACCAGATCACACTACAATAAGGCAATAGCATAGAAATTAGGTATTGCATTTCCTATTTTCTAACCTTGTGCTCTAAAGGGTGGATGTGTTGCTACATATCCCCAATTCTTTATGCAGGGAAACTTTTCAGTAGAATCTTTTTTTTTTTTTTTTTTTTTTTCCCACTTTTCTTTTCTGCTTTCTCCTCCACAGGAAAGTGACTGCCAAGGTTAGGCAAAGTACTAAAAAAGATTTTTGTCGTGCAGGATCTAGCTGGTGTATGAAATAAGAGATCAGATAAAGACTACAAAGGTGTTTTTTCACTTACACTTGTTTTAAATTCAGCAGCAGTGATTCAGAAGAGTATCTGTATTTCAGAACCTATATTGTGATGTTTCCCTTGACAGTCATCACTAAGACTTTTACACTGAACTGCAAATGCAAAGAAGATACTCAAATTTACTTGACTTGGCTCGCATTCAACTAAAAATTCAGTCAGTCATGGGAAAGATGCCTCCAGACTTTAAGTATAGGGGAAGACAAGCTAAGCAGGTGTGATGGCTATCTGTAAGAGAGTTTGAGAGAAGAAATCAAACTTATTTTTCAGTCAATAATTTAGTAGTATAATGCATGTGAAAGCTTGGGCTGCTGCTTTGCCGCATTTTGGAGAAGCTGTTGGCGTGATATCAAGTGGGGCTGAAACCTCAGAGCAAAGCTTAAGCTGGGGAAAAACTGTTGTGTTTAGGGCGGTAAGAATCCACTCATGGGAATACGGTGCTGTTCACCAGAGGAACTTTAAATATCTTGGTTTCAAAGGACACTGTTTCATAAATTCCAAGTACACGATTGCAAGTGCTGATCGTAACCAAATGCTTTGTACCCAATTTTCATGTGGATTACACTTTATATACATAAGATGTATGCCCATCTTAAGACTGTCTTGTGATGTAAAAAGGCAGTAGCGGAAAAGAGAAAATGTTGGCTATTGGAAACGTGCAAGGTGCTTTCAAACCCAGGAGAACTGTCTTTATGAGATTCTTGAAATACCACTTCTTTTCTGTAAGTTTTTTTTAGTTCTTAATTAAAAGAGAAAAATAATGAAACTTGATGCATCTTGTGACCTGTTCACCAAGACAGCTTCATCAGTGATACAGTAATTGATGAACACTGCCATGAGGCTCTGTGGGTTAGCATGTGGTATGCGAATCATGTTAGGTACAAGATCTTAGACGGCAAAATCTGTACCTGCAAAACTAATTTGGCAGCTGCAGAAGACATCGAGGACGTCTCTGCATTATTTTTTTTTCTGCATCTAAATACATTATTAATGATACCCTTTTTTTTCCCCTAAGTTTAGCACACTGTGAGGCCAGTATAAATTTTGATGCTGATGACTAGCAGAAGCAAAGGAGCTCAAAGAGCATTAACTGCTGTACCCCAGGGAGAATGTGTGCACTGCTAGTTGTTATTGAAACAATAATAGACTTGTCGTACAGAAGATTTCATATGTATGTTATCCAGAGAGCAGCAAGGTCTTGGCAAGCCCGCGTATTGCTTCATTGAGAATCCAGTGAGGAAAAGGCTTATCCCTGGACGCTAAACTGAAAAGCTTTCTGGTTGTGAAAATGAGAAGAGCCTTGGTTCTGCATTGTGGATTAAGGGTGCAGGGTGCCCTGAGCATCACTGCCTCCAAAGCCATAGAGCTGTGAAATAACGTTTGCTGATGCAGAATACCAGCGCATCTCTCAAGCAAGTGCAAGTAGAGGGGATGAGAGTGTGGGTGACTGCTAGACATGCCAGTGTGGTCAACCTACAGCCACGTTCAGTTCCCCCCGCCCTGAACACACAAGGCTGTATGCCAGCTCCTGACAACAGCTAACAGTAAAAGTGCAGCCGGCTCAGGAGCAATAACCACCGCCCCCAAAGGAGTTAACCGGCCATCTTTGGGGGCCCTGGTAGGAGTGCCACTGGGCTGATGCAGTTCTGGCTAGGTCAACGTGACTAACCAGCCTCTGTAGCAATAACTGTCAAAACATGATGATCGCTGCTCAGGTTGGGAAACTACAGTTGCTTCATCTAGGAACTGAGCAGACCATTTTCTGCTGTGTTTACGTATGGGGGACAAGTCTAAAAGCCATAGCTTTGACGATTCATATTGTTGGTCACTGCAAGGAAAACAAAAAAATGGTTTGTTTGTATAGGTATTTTATTCTTCTAAGAAACCCTTGATTACAGCAAAAGGAGAGAGGCATCTTTCTGCTGGTTGAGGAACATGGATTAAGGTGTGAAAGGCAGCTGGGTGGCACAGTGGTAGTAATCTCATGTTCTGTTTTTCAGGAATCTGGCTGCTGTTGGATTAACTTTTTTTTTTCCCTAGCAGTCTGAAGAATTCAAGAGAATTGCTGTTCATGCCTTGAAAACATGAGTAATGACTACAAAGTGCTTCCTCCTCAGTGCTGAGCTATTTTCATTAAGATCTGGTTATTCTTTCTTGGAAAAGAAACTGAGTTTACATTTAAAAATATACAAATACAGCTCTGTTTTGTGTGCAATAGAAATATTCATATACTTGCCTGATTCATAATGCAAGTATACAATTAATAAATTAGAGCAGATTTTATTGCACATTGTCCCGCGAGCCTTAAATGTCCAAAAGGAATTATGCTTTGATTTATAACGAGGCTTGGGGTTGGGTTTTTTTGCCAAAAGGCAGCATATCTATTGCTGTCATTACTAAACAATAGACTAGTTAAAGCATAACAGATGGTAAATGGGAGATGTTCCTTCCTTTCTTGTGTGTTCAAAATGCCATTTGATTATTTTTTTTTCCTATAAAGAACAGGAAAAGAAATTTGTGATTTGAATATAAACATAGATTACATTTTTCTTGCTGATAGAGTGTATGTATATGATTATACACTGACTTTTGTTGAGTATTATATGTTGAGTTAATAAGCAGTAAATGAGTGCAATTCTGAGAGGTCTGATTGAAAGCACACTTGTGCTGTACGGATCATTGTAAAAATCTGTTGTTTCTTGGGTGCAGGGGACACTGTTCTTGCACACCAGAAAGTATGGCAGATATACAAGCTGCTTTACAGCTGAAGAAAATGGCAAAGAACCGTCAAGGGGCAGAAAATATTTACAGTACCTCATATCCATATTGGAGGAAAAGGTATAATAGCTTTCAAAGTTGTATTTTCAGTTTGGAAAAGTTTAGGGGAAAAAAAAAAAAAAGCCTTTGAATCATCATTATCCAAAATTCCTGTAACAAGACCAAAGTTTTTAGTAACTTGCAGCGAAGTATTTTTTGCTCTTGTAACTTAAAAGAACAGCTTCCTATATTGACAAATTCATAGCAAAACTGGGAGATGGATTGTATATATAAGTTTGGCTGTTGTGGGCAGGAATGTGTTCCCTGTGAAAACTGGAGACTTCCTTTTCCAAGTGGAGAAGAGGGGGATGGATTTGTGTCACGCAGTTCATCCTAAGGAAGGATGCGAAGAACCTTCACATTGGATGGGCACAGTTTGATTGCGGTGGGAAGGTCAGGGTTTGACAAATGACCTTGATGTGGCCTCTAGACACCTTGTCCATAGCCCATTTTTTGCAGTGCAGCAAAAACCACAGCCAGGCCATCTACTCAGGGGCTCCAAACTACAACAGAAAACCCATCTGTCTGTACATAAGTGTAAGCAGTGTTACCCTTAGACTCATGGATATGGGCTTCTGTGGCTTGCTTTGAGCATCCTGTGGTGCTTTTGGCCCTAGCTCTGCTCATTGACAACACTTGTTCAAGGAACCTTTGGGGATGTCCGAATGTGCCATGTGTATAAGCATCGTATTAAAACTGCTAAATTTTACACGTTTTTGGTGAAAGGCATGGTTCACGCAACTCTAGATGAACAAAGCAACTAGGTCGGTTCCTGCCAGGCTCCAACATTAGATGAGCAAGTGGAAGAGGTGGCACATGGAGCTGGAGTGTGAGAGGGGTCTCACTTGGGTAGAGTGAGGGTTGTGGGGGCAAATCATCGGAGAGCAATCGTGACTGAACAGTTAAGCCAAAGTAGCGCAGACTGGAAGGATGTGCATGTCACTTTGCTAGTTTTTCTTTAACCTTGATCGGTTAGGGGGCTGCTTCGTACTTGCGTCAGTTTATGCCCTTGTGTATCTGTATGGATGTCCTTTCCATGTTTTTCAAAACAATGTTGTCTTGAAAAGTTTTTGACTCCCACTTGAGCAAATACATTTTTAAGAAGAAAACCAGAAAAAAATCCGTTGTCGTCATCGTACAAACAGTGTCATTTCTCAGGCATGTACAAAATATATGACCTTTCCCTTTTAGTTTCTGCTTGCTTTGTTGCTCATCTGAAGTAGAAGGCACTATGAACACTTGTGTTGATTTTCAGATTTAGACTGAAAACTCACTGAAAAGAGGAACAGGTTTTATAAAAAGTATGTTGTTTAGATATCTAAACCTGTAGTCATCTTTAAATTGAACTTTCAGCAAATTCTTTCTTTTCCTATTATCTTGTTTATTCATTGTTTTTCAGCATTGCATGCTGGAAAGTAATCTGCACAGACTTTACACTCCCCATGAAGAAAACCTTGACCAAGTGTGAACGTAAGTCATCAGACTGATCTGCAGTCTCTCCTCATTTTAGGAAGGACTCCCTGAAGTATCTGTGCAGTGTTTAGGAGTTGGATGAATTCCTTTTTATACATACTTTAATTTTCTTTGGCTTTTGTGACTGGAACTGTGATGTTTATATAGTCTCTGCTGGATACTAAGCAGCGGAGATGAGGCCTGATGCGTGTTAAAAGCAAGGACGTCTGTATAAATTGTCTCCATCCCATGAAGTCCCTAAGGGCTGTAATAACTATTCCCATCCTGGCATGCCTATAAGCTCTCACTAGTGTTCAGGCCTTCACTTGGACCATGAGCTCCTCGCTCATCCTACTGGGCACGACCCAGTGGATGGTGCTCATGTGGGCCTGTTTTTCTGTCAAGGAAAGGGAGGGGAAATACATCATGGAGCTGAACACAGTTTTGTCCAAGCTTGGTAGCTGGGCTGCTTGGCTGCTGGTGTGGGGAAACCAGGGTTAGTGCTGTGCTATGCTTCTCACCGCTGGTCTTCCCCAGCCAGTGGGGACCCCCTGTGCAGATACAGTTTTTAATTTTCTCTTTCCCTTAGATCTTCCTTTTCCACACATCTCTTTCTTCATTATTCTTCTCCTCATCATCTCTGTTCTTTCCTCCCCGTGTTTATCCTGACTTGCCTCAGCTTTGCTCCCAGACGTGAGCTCAGGTTCCCCGAGTTCCCCCCAGCTGACCTGCTCCTCCCCGTGCTTCCTCCTGCCTGTACTGAAATCCCCCATAGCCTTGACGCTAAGCAGCCTGTATTTAAGTATTTGAATGTTCTTCAAAACCTGAATAATCAACAGTTTTGCAATCAAGCAGCTTAGGCTGATGTCATGTAAGGCAGCCGGATCGGTCAAAGATGGGGGAAAATAAATGTCACGGCTATGTTTCTTACTACAATATTTCTGTCAAAATAAGTTCTCCTTTGCATTGCTTTTCCTTTCCATTAATATTTAAATTGGATTATGAGATACAAATATATGAGACGCTTTGCATCTTCCAATAAGAAGTATATGAAAGATTTATTTTTTGTAAGGTTGGAAGAGGAGCGAGGCCCCTGGGAAGTGGCTGGCCTGGAGCCGGGGGCATCCAGAATCGATACCCTCCACAGAGCGATGACCAGGGTGGTGCTCTGAACTAACCTCGGCCCAGCTTTAGTGCTGTAGCTATTAGAACTCAGAGTATCCTTGGAAGTGATTGGTAAACCCTACTTTTTCCCCCAAAGATCGCTGTTTACACACCTTAGCTAGAGCTACGTAGCAGCAAGTCACTCAGGAAACAGGCCGAGTGCTCCCTTGAGGGACTGTTGTCTGCTGTCAGGTAGCCCTCAAGATTTATCTATTACGTTGGAAGCATTTTCAGTGCAATAATTAGTCTGTCAAGTTTCCTGAGGACCTTTCAAGCACAGTTCCACCCCTTTTAAACCCACTGTAAAGCCTGCGTGACTGCCATTGCTTCCAATTCCCTAAGTGAGCTGCAGAACGAAAGGTGTTGCTGTGTGCTAGCCTGAGAGCTCAAGGGGGTGGTAAATTTTACGGACCATTACAGTAGATTTTCTGCTATATCATGACTTATGTCAGTGCAATGATTCTTTCTGTGAGGAGCTTATTATGTGGTAATACAGATCCTTGCATGAGTCTGTTACCTGTTAGTGCATAAATCTTGAATTGACTACAGTTTAAGTGGTGGCACAGACGAGTCAAAATCTGTTCAACACATAAAATGTGAGTTTGTTTACTTGTTTAAACAATTATTGATTATATAAGGAGCGAAGGGTCATGTAAAGCTACTATGTGGTATTCGGTTGTTTTTTAAAATTCTGTGCTAACGCTAGTCAACACTAATATTTACATACTAGCTTGCTTAAACTTGTTCGTATTAAAACTACAATCCTTGCCTGAAATCAGCAACTTGAAAAATTATCAAAGATGATCTGATTGGAAAAAAAAAAAGATGTTGAGATATAGAAATTTTCACTTTAAAGTGTATAAGCCAAATGACCTATGTTTTTATGTTATAATATGCCCCCCTCCCACAAAAAAAAGCACGCCTTAGGTGTAAACAAAATCAAGTGAGTATTTCTAGGAGTAAGGACTTACTTATTTGCCTGGACCGTTAAGACAACAGCTTGCTGGGGGGGACCCACACGAAAAAGGCCAAAAAGTCAACAAAACCCATCACACTCTTGAGTCTAGATCAAAATTAAACTTGCAGCAGCTGCATGTCTGCTTTCTAGATGGCCTTTCTGCACTTTAATCTTAATGCACACATTTTCTGTTTTCCCATCAGTTTTACAGAACTAAGAAATATATCTTTTCTTCAGAATAATGACAGTATTTTCTGGTTTATATGGTGTGATGATTTAGTTGGGAGATTTGTATTTGTTGCAAAACCTTGCTTTAATTTTGTGAAAATTGATGAAGGAAACCTATCCTCTGTGCAGAGACCTGACTTCTTGTACACTTAGACAAACTCGAATTCTTTGACTTGTTCCCTTATTAGCTCAAGAAACATGAACTGCTCTCCCTGTCCAAACTTCTTCCCCAAGTATTTTTTTTTTCTTATTTCTTCATACTTGAAGCTTTTAAAAAGAGGGACATTATGTTGTACTTGCAGACTCTGCGTTCAAAATTCGTTTCAGATCTTTCACGGGCAAGTGGGTAAATGCAAAAGTGTTGTATCCAAATGTGCATAGCAGTTAATCTGACTTCAATAAATAATTATGTAATTATTTCAATTAATTGGACCAATTTTAATGATTTTTGAAGGTTGCAAAATAAGTGGTGTACCAAATTGCTATTACATTAGCTGCTGTTACATCAAATGCAACTGTAATTCCCCTTATTGCTAAACACTTACCACCCTTCGTTTTTTACCAGGATGAGACTGACTGGAATCTGCTATTTTATTTCTTTTCTTTTTGGAGTAGACCCAGTCCAGGCAAACTGGGGGAAAAAAAATCCTGAGCTTCATACAAAAGATCTGAATGCAGAATATGAATGACGGTAGTACAGAACTCTCAGCAGAGTGAACTATCCTTTGTATGCACAATGGGTTGGAAGGATCCCCTCATTTCATATTTACTGTTGAACACAGCAGTAATTGAACTTTTTTGGCAAGGATCCTGTTACCTGCTTTCCTGAGAACAGGTGCTTTTCCCACTTCAAATCCCTGCCTCCACGGAGGGAGTTGAGGCACACTGTGAAAGTTCAGGATAATAGAGATTGCAAGTGCTTTGTTCTCCCTGTGGCAAATGGCGCGTCTCTGCTGTCTGCAATATTGTTGTTGTGTTAAGACACACAACCCCTATACCAGCTAGTCCCTCACTAGGAGACAACCATTTCTTGTGTTGAGTCATGGCCTGCAAAAGCAGCATTTAGGTACTTTAGGGCAGATTGGCTCTTGGTCTTGTTGTACAGTGTAAGGCTGTTTACTGCAAAGCCCTGTTGCTACCTTTCATTCAGAGTTTTGCTGAATGATTTGCCTGTGGGAGATTACTTTGTCTGGAAATACCATGAGTAATTGTTCCATGAAGGAGGAGGAGCTAGTCATCGGTTAGTTGATCTCCTGGTAATTTCCTTAGCAGCATTACATTGTTATGCATACAAACAAAGTACCTTTACTCTTGTTTTAGTTGAGACTACTTGCATATTGTCTGCCATGCAGATGCCACTGATGGCAAATGGCACCATTACATAGGTTCTTGAGCTAGGTAGGATTCAGGGAGCCTTCCAGAAGCAGAAGTTTAACATCCAGGTATGAGATGGAATAGCACTTTGAGACACGCATCCAGCTATTTCTTTGTAGGTGTATCTTTTCCTGGTCAATTAGCACGATACATTCCAGTTCCCATCCACTGACTGACTGACTGTGTGTCTACAGAAGCCTAAAATTCAAAGAACTCTTAGGCCAGCATAAATTTTGCACAGATGATTTCACAAATCTGAGAGCAGCAGCTCCCACATTTTACTAAACTTCTTATCTGCTTTGGAATTTCATCTAGGGATCAGTCATAGTAGAGGCTGCTATGAAAGCCCATTATGCAGATAAAATGAAAAATCTTAATTAACCCTTGGTAAACCTGCTAACAAACTTTTCACATCACAGAAAGAGAAACAAAGACATCCAAAGGTTAAATAATGTGTCCAACATTTGTTAATGCAGCAGATACAGCAACAAACTGTACAGCTTAGGATTTCTAGGGTGTCTCTGCTCCTGGTGTTTTGGTGGTACTGGTGTTGCAGCTGAGCATGCACTGTAATGAACAAGTACCGTACAAGTAAAGCTTCACTGGGAGGTTCATGATGTGAACACTGCAGAAAAGCATAGGAAGGATTTTCCTGCATTGTTTCTTGCGCTGGCTCGGCTGTTGGGGATGTCATCGATATTCAAAGAGAGGTGCAACGCCTTTGCCTTGTCTGATAGATCTGCTGTTAGAACACCTTCTCCTAGGATACGAGTATCTCTGTAGCCTTTAAGTTACTACTTATACTTTGTCTTTTTAATTTGTCTTACTTAAAAATCATTATGCAAGACTACATAGAATTATACTTTGCTAATATTCTCTGAATATGTTTCAGGACGTAAGTGGGTGTGTGCACATATGAATATGTGCATAGTTAAGTATGAAAAAGGGCCTATGCAGAGCTTTCTTCATCTGAATTCTCAGTCTCGCCTTTAGTTTCTACACTGCTTCCCTGAGAATGACAGTGGGAGAGAAATAAGCTATACCACATGGTCAACAGGCTTAAGCTATTACAAAGAAAAGGTTTCTGAAGTCAGTCATCCCTAACTGAAAATACCCTGTTTCCACTGCGCTCTGTGGGTTGTTAGCCAGTGTTTTCTAGATTTGAGCACCACAGGTAGCTTCAGCTGCCACTTGGAGAGCAGCGATGCTTGAGTCTTTGTCATTCAAGTCATTGCAAACATTATGGGAAAGACCAAATTTAACTGCACCCTGCAAGAATTTGGTTGCCTGCTGACTGGGTTTATTAAATGATGTGAAATCCTACCAAGAAATGTTGCTTAATTAATGGAAATCACCTTGTGCATTAGTTGTGTGTTTTTCCCCAAATTAAAGGCATTATTCCTCATTCTGAATGTGAAAAGTGTCATAGCCTGTGTAGCAAAATGCAGGCCAAACCCATGAAATGAAGACACAGACATCTCTGACTTCATACCCATACTCCAAACTCGAGGTCTGTTTCATTTGGATGAAGGTTAATTTAATGAACAGAAATAACTAATAGCTTTAGTAGCTCAAAAGAGGTCACTTTAATGAAAAAATATTAAATGGAGTATTGTAACCCACAGAGTATTCTCGGAAGGGCTGGTAGAGCTGCGCTCTTCTAACGAACAATGGTTTTCTATTTTGATCCTTTTCTTTTCTCCTTACCGAATCAATTGATTTCTTTTATCACTTTCTGTCTCTGAAGAACTTTCTGGTTGCAAAGAAGTGACCTTCTTGACACTTATTTCCAACTCGCCTTTCTAAAACCAGGGTGGAGGCTGCAGTGTGGTCTTTGAGACCAAATTCTCCAAAGAAGCTGGGAAGATTAGCATGCATTTGGTCAGTTTTAGGCAGACAAAAGCTGAACTGAATTGATAAGGAGCAAAAGCACAGCTGGATCACAGCAGGTAAGTGAAGATTTGGATCCGGACTTCTGTGAGAGCATCAGGAATGACATTCTAGCTGTCTAGACAATAAAATTCCCATATGCTTAATTAAAGCCAGGAATTAAATGTGTTTCTGCTCATGAAACATATAGGCACCTCTTGAATTGCTTTGCTTTTCGACAGCGTTTCTAGCAGAGCTTTGGATATAAGATCCTGTGCTACTTACTTGGTTTGATTTTGGGCCAGTCTGCCGCTTCTATCCTGTGGTCTTCATACTTCTTGCCCGAATAGGCAAACAGGTAGCGGCTGATTTCTGCTCGTCCTCGCAGATTGAAGTATGTCAGCTTGTAGTGTGGCATGCTGGATCCCTGAAAGGGAAGACATCGTCTTGCTTTACGTATGGGTAACTCAACCCCTTTTTACAAAAGCACAATGCGTGCTTGGTTTTGAAACACGTGCTTATACAATGCAAAGGACATATTACACTAAGCCATGATGTGTTGTACTTTGCAATCATTGCATTAGTCACACCTTTTTGTTCTGCATTTGTCAGCCACAATATTCAGATGTGGAGAATGACAGTTAAACCTGCAGTTCCTCCTTGTGTATCTCCAGAAAGATGGCTTGATTTTTTTCTGGCATATTAAGAAATTTCAGCTTTCGTTTACCTTTCTTGTGACTTCAAACTTAGGCCATTTTAGGAAGTGTTTTTCAGAGTGCAAATCTAAAATCATATACTGTAACAGAAGACCTTTGCTGTCTTGCACAGCAATTTTGTTCGAGCCTGCCCTGCTTGACCTCTGCTGCTTGTGGAGACCTTCATCCAAGACCAAATCGTGAGAATTGCCAAACTGTTGTGATTTTTCTCATTAACTATTACCCTGGTTGCATAGGCAATTGACCCAAGTTATTTCAGAAGGAAAATTTGCTATGGAAACTAGTTTTGAGAAAACAGGCATGAAATTCTCCATTTCTTTTACAGAAGCCAAAAGAAAACTTGAAATTACTTTGTTAGGTTTTCACGTGACTTTTTTCCTTCAGTTCTAGTTAGGAACCATGTAACAGGAAGGCTTTATTTATTTCTAGGACTAGGGAAGAAAGGGATTTTTTTTTTTTTTTTCTAATGAGTAAGTGCTACTACAAAACCTTGCAACAGAAACAACCCCCTATTTAGTCATCTTTCCTTTGAAAACATATGCTTGAGGGCAAATGTATCATCAGCTTTCACTTTAGAGGTAGAGGCTCTTTGTTCAGAAACTGGGAAAGCTTGCACTTATCTCACGCTGAAAAGAGTAAACTGCTTTTTTGCTTCTTTCTCCTCAAATTAAAACATCTGCTTTCCGTCCTCACAGTAGCAAAGGAAAAAAAAAAAAAACAATCACAGCAAATAAGCACACTGGATGCTGCTTAATTTATTGTGAAAATTACCTGTTCCCCTACAGCAAGGTCAGAAGAGATTATTAGTAAATGGAGATTTTTCACAGGTGATGGCCCAGCAGAGACGCAGGAGCAGAGATGGAGAGTTACCAGTGAAGACAACTACAAGCGCTTCAAAACAAAGACACCGCTACAATTATTTTATTTTTTTTTTTAAGTCAAGCAAGTGTGTTCCTTTGCACTGTATAAAAGAAGGAAGCTGCAGGCAAAATGAGTTACATTAGGATGTGATTAGTTTTCTAGATGTGTTAATTGCCAGAAAGTACGTTTATCTCTTGCTTGGCAAACACAGCTCGCAGACTACAGGTGTAACTCTTTCTTTCTCCAAAGAGAGAAATTTTGACAATTCCAAGTTTTTCCAGCATGTTTTAGGTAAGTGGTAAAACTTTGCTACTCTATTTTCAAATTTTGTGCCCAGATTTATTACTTATTGTGCTTTATTGTGGTTATATAATAGTACTATATATTATTATACTTTATTATTTATTTTTGCAGGACGAGTTTGGATTATATGTCTACAAAGTTAATGTAAGAAAAGAGGATGAGATTGTAGCTTTTTTTTTTCTCTTTCCATTTGTTCCTGTTTCTGCATGGTCATTTGAGAGCAAGAAATGGCATTTTTAAAAGAGCATGTGTTATCTGAGGTTTAAATTAGATGTGACTTAGTGATTTGGGAATAAAAGGGGGAAAAAAAACCACTTGATTCTTACTTTCCAATTTTTTTGAGAAGCAAGAGAATACTACTGATTCGATCTGCATTTGGAGAGGATATGACCTTTAACATGCAAAACCCACGCAGTGTCTGATTCCCTTCTTTCGGGGTGTCCGCAGAACTTTTTTCATAAAAATCAATAGAAGTTCCAGTGCCCCGGACTTACTACATGGCTCACACGTGGCTCCGGTATCTCGGCTACCACTAGTCTGCCTAAGCGGAGGGTAGTCGATAGCTGGAAGGCATTTAAAAGCACAAGAATAGAAAATTTTCAGGTACAGTCATGAGGAAGGCAGTAGACAGCTATATACAGAGCGGGCTGGAGATGAGTGAAGCGTAATGTTTCTGGTGGCGAGTATTTTGAAAGAGTCTAATTCTTACTGTGGGAGAACTTTATATACAAAGACATGTATAATCAGGAGTCGTGAGATGATGTAAAGAAAAGGGAATTTTGGCTGAAGATCAGGAAGTCTTTTGGGCTGTTGTAGTAGACAGTGGAATATTTTTGTCTGTCAAGGAAGTGGTGGAAACTATTGTTTGAAATGTCTAAAGCAAAGTTAAACAAATTTCTAATGAATACACCATAAGAAGTAATCAAATGTTTGCAGTACCGATGCACAATTAAGCTTATGAATTTTTTTCCATCTGTGAATAAAAAAACCCCAACCCTACAAGGAGTTTACCAAAACTACTTGACATTTTAAAGGCCTCTATAGCTTTGTTGTAAGCATGTTTTTGTAAATGTTTGTAGGTTTAATTTTTTATTTGTATTCATTGTGAAATGTCAGGAGTAGCGCTTCCTAAACAATTACAGATACGTTTCTAAATTAAAGAAATGGTTGTGTTTGGAATAGCTTTTTGCCAAACACACCAAGTAACTTGTTGGGTTATTTTTTCCCTTATCCTCCTTTACTTCATTTTCCCAGTGTGTTTTGTAAAGGAATGGATCGTGAGGAACAAAATAAAACTATTTTTAAAACATCCAAAATTATTAGATGATTGAAAAATGTCACTTCTGGGGAGAAAGATCTATTTTGGGTCTTTGAGTTTGTGCTTTGGGTTTTTTTTGGGGGGGGGGGCAGGAGAATCTTTAAAACAATTTAAAACTATTTCTCTTATTTTAGATTTAGTCATGGCTTAAAAATACTGGCAGATGTTAGTGGGAGGAAGACCTTAGTGCCCAGATTTGCAAACTTTTAGCCAGGTGTGTATAAATACAGGAGGGGGCTGATTTAACTTTCACCAATAAATCTGCTATCTAAGCAATGTTTTTTTTTTTTTTTTTTCAATTTCTAAAGCGATGAATACATGGCCAGGACCCAACTGTACATCTGCCCTGCCCTACATTGGCAGCGCCTGTGGGGACCTTGGCCCCAGTCTTATTGCATACAACTTTCAAAGCAGTGGACTCAACTAATCAAAATTTACTATTAAATTAGCTTTAATACTCTAAAGTTGTTGACCTGCTTAGCTGATTTTCTAGCTTTCTTCTGCGGCTTTCTTAAAGCCAGCTTAACTGGCTTTAACATACCTTTGAACAGAAGATTAGTGGATCTCGTGATTAAATTCAACTTTCGGAGCCACTCAGTGACAAAATCAAACAGAAAATCTGAGAGAAGGCCAAATATGTGTAAAAGGTGGCAGCCTCCATGTTACTTATAAGTCAAAATTCAGGTTGAAGTTACAAGTGCCTCAGACATCTTAGGACAGTTTTTGACTAATTTAAGACTGTTCGTGTCTTTATGGAGCTACTGTATTACCCGATGAATTTGGGATGCTTTTATTCCAGTTGAAGCAGGACCCAGCAATCCATTTGAAAACTTCAAGCAAGATTAGACTTAAAAAATGGAGCCCGGGAAGGAATCGGCATCATTCTCTGAGAACTAAAATGTCGAATTTCAGATAGCAGTAGTACAGAAAGGAAAAAAGCACTGGCAGACTGGAAACTGTATGAACGTACCGGGACGATACAGAACCAAATGGTCCCGGTGTCTGCATGGTGTGCAATACTATTGCTTTTACTGGGTGACGGTGTATGCGTCCTTGCTCTCTTTTGAAGGGTAAATCACAAGTGCACCACCTGCATTTCGCCTGCTCAAGATGAGTTTCGGGTATGTGCCCGGTGCAACCCAGAGCAGGCTGCCTCTGCCAGCCGGTAAGCGGTCCTGCACGCCCAGCCTGAGCCCCTGCCCCCTGATAGGAAACACCAAAACTCTGCTCCCCCTTGCAGAGGAAGCATGTTTCATCCTTGTTTTGGAAAAACCAGCCCTCAGAGTAATACAAGGAAATATTCCTCAGGCTAGCAACAGACACCAAAACCTGGATGCAGATACTCAGTATGTGAATTCAGAAAAACAATGAAAACAAAAGGCAACATTTCGTTTCATTTTCTCTGATAAGGTTATTAACGTTTGAGGTGACAGGCGACGGAGAGCTTTTCCCTGAGCTGGGGGCAGAGGGGGAGAAACCAGCTAAGTTGAGCTATTTGTCAGACTTTGGATGGATATGAACAAAGAACCGCATGGTGCAAAGTCCCCTTTAATTGTACTTTGCACTGTGAGAAATTAAGGCTTTTCTTGCCTTAAGGTTTCATCATTGTTAGAGGATTTTAAAAAGCCCAACTCGAACTGCCTGCCTGGAAGAGATGATGCATTGCACTGTGTGTATGTTTATTTAACGTGATGGTCCTTCATTAATTTAGGAGTCACTTAGGGAAAGCACCGCAGCTAGCACCTGACACAACGTCACCCCAACCGTGGGCCTGCCAAAAAGTGGGAGCTGGAGTGAGGGCTCTGCTGCCTGGTGCCATCAGCCTTGCTCGAACAGCAACCAGACCCAGATGTGGTCCTTGATGGAGCTCCATTTCATTTCTCTGTGTTAATATAAATTAGGGCTGCCTCTGTGAACTCAGGCCCTGTGAGTGGCCACCAGGAGGGCAGGCTGAGCCTCGGGATCTCCCGGAGGAAAGCCAGTACTTGCTGAAGGGCGTGGGAAGGGAAGGTGCTGCCATGTTTGACGAGGAAGGTGAAAACGTCTCTCTAAGGACTAGTGAGTGATGATTCACTCAAGAGATACCTCTGTTTATTTTATTATAAGATTAAGCTGTTATCAGTTTGGAGCGTTTGGGTTGCTAGAGCTGATATTATACATTCCTTTTTCATGATTTTATAAGATGAAACTATAACAACAAATCAGCTTCCACTTGCATAAGCCTACAGGTATCTTTTTGCCAAGAAGCATCTTGCTTTATGAGGTGTGAAACAGAGTTCGTGCCCTCTCTAAGCAATAACCTAGCTGAAGCTGAAAAGCTGGGTGGACATTTTTCTTTTTGTTTTTAGTGCTGCTTTTAAAACAGTTGCTCTTTCTTTACAAGGTGTTTTTTGCAAAGTTGGCCTGGAAATTAGATGAGTAGGTCCGAAATAGATGCATACCCAACAGCCTGATTTGGGTGTCCTGTGGGGGTGGAGAGGGCACTGCAATTTCAACCAATGCATATATTTACTCATGTATTTCTGTGATGTCCTAGATGTGCCATGCCATGTATATAGCTTGAAGTTCTTATAACCACTTTTAGCTGCACATTTTCCATTAATGGTAACACTGGGATTTCAGAGGGAAAACTATTCCTTGGCTTCCTTACTCCCAGTCACAGGGCCCAGTAGTGCTGATGTCAATTAGGAAACTCAATTTAGAAAGGGGAAGAAGAGACGCTGGCTGGGCCCGTGATTTTTTTCTTTGTATATACAGACAAAAGAGTCTTTACACATTAAAGAAGAGTTTTTCCTTAGACTATTACGTCAGGAGTGACCTATCCAAGTATGAAGCATGAATTTTTGGTTCTGATCCTTGGGGGTTGGGGAGAGTTGTGTTACTTTACGGAGTACAAAGAAAGATTTTTTAAGCGGAAAGAGACTTACTCTGCCTTTTTTCACCTGAGAAACATTAGGAATATTGAATTCAATTTTGCCTGTCTTGCTTATTATCCTTCTCAAATATGTGAATTCCTCATCCCTGCAATTGGAGAACAGAGTATTAAAGCAGCTTCCTCCTTCCTCAATTTAAAAACAAACAAACAAACAAAAAAAAGGTTTCCCCATCCAAGTGAGTATCCCTACCTTAATTTTTTAAATTTTCAGTTTTCAGAGGAAGGAACCACAGAGACAAGATTTATATAGTTATTGTAGAAGGCAAGCAAAGAAAACCTTCCACAGCTATAACTTCATAAATGCAGCTTTAGCAAGGTAGGAAAGCTAGAAAACGTGTGTGTTCGGTATTTCTTCCTTTTTATTTAATCGACCTAACATAACGGTCAGAAAGGTTTGGGGAAAGGTGTGCTTGGTGACCCTCTCCTGCTGGAGCAATGCGGAGAAGGCAGGAGCCAGCTGGAAAGCAGCTCTCCTCCCGGTTGCCAGTCAAATCGGTTGCTGCAGGAATGCCGTACATTTTCTCCCTTGGATGAAAAATTATTCCCTCTAAAGACTGAGAGTGTGTTTATATTTTGTGTCTAAATTCAGATCTGGAATTACAAACAGAAATAGCGATGTATTGGCCCTTTTTGAAGAGAAAAGAGTTTGATGGTGAGAAATCTGTCCGTGCCAGCAAGAACCAGCCACGGGGTGGCTGTTGGTCCCCTTCTGACTCCTCGCTTATGAGGAAGGTTGGTGACTCCATCTGGCAAAGGCGCTCACTGGCTTAATCCGAGCTGTTTATCCAGATGGAAGTAACACTAAGACATATAACTTTTGCCTTTCCCTAGAAAAAAGTGAAGGGCACGGTAGGTATCTTACGTGACGTAGTCCCTGAATGGGGAAGTTAATGACTTTGGGATTCCCATTAGGAACCAGAGAATTGAAGAATCAAGATGGTCCTCTCTTACTGAAAAGCCAAAAGGAAAAATGTTCATTTTCCTTTTCTTGAGCATAAACTTCTCCTGCTTTTAACACTGAGGCAAAAATATTAGAAGCTTAAGAGATTATTTTCAACCTTCTGCCAAAAGAGTTTTTTATGAGTTCTTTTTTTAGTGACGAAAATAAGAAAATTTCTGCCCTCTTTTTTCAGGAGAAAGACTGGAGAATATTGGCAGATTAATGGAAGACTACAAATCTTCCAATGGAAGATTTCCACAGCAGTTTGTGTTTTGACAGAGAACAAAACGAAAAGCTTGAAGTAATACTATCTAATTCCTGTCAGCTCTTAGTCTGACATAAACTCTTTTTCTGAAAAACGATGGTGTCTTTTCCCACTCTGCCCCAGTTATAGAAAATAACCATTTTAATTTGATCCCTTCTTTTTCTGTGCCAGATAGCAATCTGGGCCTTGGAGAAAAAAGAGAAAAGATCTGCACACTCTTTTTTTGTTTAATGCACAAATCATCTGCAGTAAATGTTTATACAGTTTGATTTAGAGTTGAGTTTTGAAATAATTAATCCCAAATGCAATGATTGTGGCCAGATACTTCTTAGCATGATTTTTCAAGATTAAATATATGCATAGCTTTAAAAGCACATGTAGTGGGATTTTGCATATCTTTACCCAGTGTGCTGATTATATTCAGCCTGTGGTGGAAATTAGCCTCCTGACATGAGAGAATTTTTTAAGGCATTGTTGTGGGATTGCTGATATGAGTATGTTAAATGACCTGAGGAGTAAAGCTCTGCTGCGTGAGCCAGGGCCTTCAAAAGGCCTAATCTGTCAGTGTGCGGGTTTATAAAAGAGGCTGTTGGAGATCTTAAAGCACTTATCTGTGTCCAAGGTAGCCCCAAGCATGGTTTGCTGATGTGGGAAATCGGAGCTCTAGAAAAATCCTTCAAGAACACAGGGGAAAAACACATTTTGGTGAAAGAGGAAGATTAGAAAAATACTTATTCTGAGCTGGTTTTTTGAAGGTGAGAGTGCGATGTGACTGGACAGTGAATGGGTGGTCACTGTCAAGACTGTTGTTGAAGGAGAACACCGGGGTCCACTGGGCTTCTCCAACATGACTTTGCAGCTGCTGCTCTTCACGTGACTGCCCCTCAGGCAACTGCAGTCAAAACGGTAAGAACTCAGATATCTGAAGTTCACCCCATTCATTTTAACTGAAGTGGAGGAGGGAGCGTTTCCATGCCAGCAGGTACAAGGAGGCAGGGAGGCGGTGACGGTCAGGGCTTCTCCGGGCTGCCTCGGCAGCGTGCTGCTCCTTCTGCCTCGCCTGTTAGGCTCCTCCGTTCAGGGCCTGAGCGTCTGTGATGACTTTGCTTTCTGTCTGATCCTCGGTCTTTTGATTTACAGCTACTTGGCCCCAGTTTAATGTAAATAACTTTTAAAATTTTGTGCATCCTCCCAAGCTGTAATGAACTTCAAATGAATAAATTGCACACCCGAGACTGTGAAATACTGGTAAATAAAACTGCAAGAAGAGAGATCTTAAGAAAGATGCAGACTAAGGAGTGGTTAGGATAATTTCTCAGGAGAGACTATTTAAGTGTTTTATTTCCTCATAAGATGTTTTAAGAATTCCCTGAAGCGTTTTGTGGTAGAACAAAAGCCTAAATAATCTTAATTCTTGCCAACACCAGTCATTCCTGTAAAATTCATGCCTTGCATCTGTCTCTAGTCTTCAGATAAATCAGCACCCCCTCACAATATCCCTACAAAGCAAAGACCGCAGTTGTGAGTCACGTTGCTGTGCGTTAAGTGGTTTAGTCAGCTCTCCAAAGGCAGCTGCTGGTTTGCCAGGATGAGTTCACGTCCATTTCCGGAACTCTCAAGCTTGTCCAGCACAGTAATTTGTACAACAACTGTCTTGGCCACCTAACATCTTTCCTCGGATGTGAAAAAATGAGCTTTTTTTCCTATCCCAGGCACGTGTATGTGTGTGTACATATGTACACGCAGGAGTACAAATGCCAAAACCTTCCCCTTGCTAGTCTAAACTACTTGGCTCTTGAACTGTCGCATGTTGTGAATCCGCCATACAACTTGCCAAAAATAAACAAAATTACAGGCATGAAAGCAAAAGAATTATGTAGGCTTCTCAGCATAATATACAGCCCGTGTAGCTGGCGCGGGTGAGACCGGGCAGGGTTTTATTCACTTTGCAGAGTTCTCCAGCACCACCCACCAGGTCTCCTGGTCACAAATTCCTTGTGTCCTCCTCTTCTGCTCCAGGATGCCTGGCACATACCACCCTGCCCAGGAGGCACCAGTGCAGTGGGCTAGAGCACTTGTGTATGTTCAGGTCTTTTGAAATTGTTTTCACAGCCAGAGTGAGCCTGAGGAGACCCAGAACCTCACTAAAGCACTCTTTGGACATTGCTAGTCTTCTTGAGAGGACCAGCACTGGCAAGTGTGGACCTACAGCTCTGAGCAACACCTGGCCAGAAGCCTGGGGCCCACCTAGATTTGGCCAGAAATGGTAAACATCCAAGACCCCATGAGTTGTGGTCACAAACTGCTCCATATGTAGAACCCTAACCTATGTGTTCTTACACTTAAGAAGAAAATACTTTCTGAGCAGTGGTTTGCAGCCAGTTTTACCTTTGTTCATGGAAACACCAGGCAGAGCCCGGCTTTGGGGCAGTGCCCAGTGTGGTGGGTTCCCTGCTCTGCCCCAGAGCATCCTGGCACCAAAAAAAAGCTCATTTACCTGAGGCATATGGTTACAGCTGCTGGTGTCCCACATTTGTTCTTTCCTGTTCTCAAACATCATCTAAAGAAAGGTTGTGAGACAGTTCAAACCATCCTTTCTGTATACCTTCCTTTGTATACCTTCTCCTTTTGCCATCTGTTACCCAAATCCAAAGCGTAGATATGTCTGTCTGGTATTGCTGAATGTCCTTGTTTTCTCTCCTATCCCATTTCATGCTCATCCTTTACAGTGTTACTCCAGCAACCTTTTTAGTTACTTCTAATGAGGTACGAAACTTAGTGTTTCATTTGTTTCTGTTCATTGTTGTAGCTTATTTTATGGGAGTTTCGGAGTTTCAGCAGATTGACTCCAGATAAGTGAGGTTCTTCAAAATGCTGGCACTTTAAAATATACATATGAGCTTTAGCAGATTTCCCCCCCNAATTCACCTGGTTGAGACTTGCAGCATATATGTCTTCAGCTGAGGTAAATAAATAGCTTTGAGAGACATGGCATGCCACTTGCTAGTCCAACACCAGCAATATGTCAGTGGCTCCTCGGCAGTGTAATTACTTGCCGGTGAGATTTTGATCAAAGGTATTTTGAAAGTGAGCACCGTCTTCAATTACTTCTGCTTTTGAACTGTTTAGAAGAAGGTTGTGTATGGCAGACAGCAACCAGAAGTTTTAAGAGCAAAACCTTAGAGCAGCTGAGTGTGTTCGTTAGTGGCACAGGAGCACGCTGCACGGAAGATGACTGGCTAACATGCTTGCATGTGCATAAACGAGGAAATCTAAGAATTACTTTGTGTATATTTTTGGTTTAAAATTTGGAGAGCTTCAGTCTTATTTCCATCCAAATAGATTTGATTGTGTGCCTGGATGTGCGTGCATCTGTGGCAGGGAGTAATTAGCATTATGTATGCATTTTTAAGGAGAGGTGGATTCTATTTTGGACTAAAGAAAACAAAAGAGTAAACAAAGGTAAACTTACAAAAGACATCTGTGTCTAATTTTGTTTTTGTTTGTTTTACAAAAGTTGCAACTTTTGAGTATGGAAGTACCAGTGTTTACAAACAGTTCTAAGGAGCATAGAAGTCCAGGAAAAATATTTTATAGCTACAGTTTGCTTGCTTGGATAGTTTGAAATGAGCAGTGAGTGAAGGATGGCTTTTAACGGAGAAAATGTGTGCAGGAGGACTATGCACACAGGCAAATGATGGCAGTTAGAATTTAAAGTGAAAAAAACCTCCTGAACAGCTATTCAGAATATAATTTTGAAGGAAAAGACAAAAATCAACAGAAAAAAAAAACAACCCTAAGAGTTCTGATAAGGAGAAAAATGGAGCAAGTGGAAGCAGATGCAGGGGGTTTTCTTCTATAGAATAATGGTCGGAATTAGGACGAGAGTATGTTAATCCATTGGTGAACCAGAAGACAGGAATTTGGAAAATTGACAGAACAGTGCACAAAAATGACCTGGAGGAATTGATTGGTGCTGCTTAATATTCATCTAATTCCTCTGACATTAGCCTAGATTTGGCTTGGTTACATAAGTGAATGCGTATAAGTCAGCCTTTACATCTTGTAGAATACAGTTTTGAAATGGTTTTCACTTACTGAATATTCCCAGCAGAATGCCAGGAGCTTCCCCACACCAGCTTTCTGCTGCTATGCTGATGGGGTTGTCTTTTCTTTGGAAAGGGTCTCTCTGCCACGTACCCTAATTATCAAAGCAGCTCAGTACTGATAGCATCAGGCACTGGTGAGAAACGGGGACTTGCTGTAACAACAGGCTAGAGATCTGCCCTCTTGCCTCTAGAAAAGCAATTCATAATTTCTGAAGTCTGATTGTAGCAGTGCACGTGACTGTACAGATGTCTTAAGTACAGCAGGCAGTTTAAAGATGCCTGTAAGTAGCAAAGAAGGTACTTGATTTACACTTGCAGCCGCTGTGTAGAACTCCCGGTTACCCCTCGCTATGCCAGTAGCACTAGGCAGAGACTCATGTTGAATAAACCTAACAAAACTCTAAAAGTGAAATACTCTCAGTGCTTGCTCTACATGTAGCGTAATTTGACAAGACTAACCCCCACGCAGCTGGTACAACAGTAGCCCCAGGGAGGGCAGAATAAAATTAGAAGAAGAAAAGGGGAAGAGAGGAGCCAGACTGTGGCAGTAAGCAAAGCCGAAACAGAACTCACTCTGGTGCAGTGATACGTGGTCCCTTCCTCAGTGCACAGGAGTCCCTCTGAGTGCTGGCCTCAGTGGAAAAAGCTCGTATATACTGTTTATTAATATGCAAACCACTCCCCATGACAAGTATTGCCATCATGACTCTCCCCCCCGCCCCCCTTCCCCCAGACACACACAAAGCAAATGCATCACTCCCTCAGATAACGAGCAAGCTTTGTGACTTTTTGGACTAGTACAGCAAACCGGGTACTGGAGTTTTTCAGCTTGTGTTCAAGGGCAAGAAATACTTTAAAGTTCCATTTAAAAAAAAAAAAAGATAATAATAGAAATCCCGGACACTGTCGAGTTGAGTCAGATGATGGGTGGATTTTTTTTTTTAAATGTAAAGTGTGGAGCCAGCCAAGAAAGGTCTGCCTTAGATTGTTTCTAACTAATATGAAGCCCTACAGTAGCTGACCTAATTATAGAACAATGCCTTAAATAGCTGCAATCTCATTAAACCAGAGCAATCTCATTAAACCAGAGCAACCAGAAATAAAAACAACCAAAAAAAAAAAACCCTCCAAGGCTTTTTAACAAAGAACAAAGTGATGTAAGATTTATTTTTTTAGTGAAGAAGGGGAAAGGATTCAAGCAAACTCTGTCCATGAGTAATGCACATTAGTAGTTACAGCTCTGTGAAGTTACTGCTTCTTATCACTCATAAATATTGTGCTTTTTTGTTTGTTTTTTCTTTTTCCAATTCGGTTGTACTTTGACCTTAACAAAGTCCGCTCAATGTTGCTGTGCTTTGCTTTCCTCTTTGTGTGTGATCAGAAGGCAGCAGTGTGGGAGCAAAGCTTTCTGGTGCTGAAGAGATAGGTCTGACGTGAACTGCAGAAATCTGCTTTGAGGCCTCGTTCACTTTGTATAAATAAAGGGTTGTGGGCATTCTTCGCAGGTGCAGAGAGCAGCACTTAGGCAAAGCGCTCTCCCCTGGGAGGAGGAGGTGTCAGATTCTTGTGGTTTGCACCGTCAATCATTTGCCGCATGTCAACTCATTTCCATACAATACATGTTTTTCCTTGGTGTCAATAGCTGAGTTTTCAGCCATCAGCAGCCTTTACAGCTAAGCGAAAGTTTACCAAAGAAAAAAAATGCACCCAAACTGTCTTCTTATTGGGACTGGTGTAATCTCAGTTTTGAGCCCAACTGTCAAGGCCAATCTCAATGGTGGCGCTTCCTTGCTTTTGGAGTTGCCTTGACTGCAAATTCATGCTTTGAAGTTTAAAGTGGTTTAACTAAAGCTCTATTTCACCAGTTTTTAGTTGTCCATTGTGCATAAAGCAGCCTCTATGGGACATGACATTTCCTTCGGTTGCAGAGAAGCAGCTGAGGTTTTTCCCCCCATTTCAGACAACTGAAGTAATATTTATGGTTCTCAAAGACTTTGCTCTTGGAGAGAAGTAATAAGAAACAAACTTATTTTACAAATATTTGCAAGATTTTGAGCTGCTGAGAAGTTCAATTTATTTTGAGTTGGAGCAGAGTGTGGAACACAGGCAGTATGTTGTGGGTTCTGGTTCCCAAAGGGAAAGGAGAAGGTATTCTTCAGGAATTGCTTTCAACAGATAGCAGTTTGCTCCTACCTTGGCAGGGTTGCCAGTGACAATATGTAGTAAAGCATTAGTAAGAACATTGGTAATCTAACTTTCACTTTCAATGTGAGATGGTTAATCAGTTTAAACTGTGCCTTCACTCCGAGACTTTCCTTCATCGAGTTGGTATAAAGCGCAAACACTTCTTTGCACTACAACTATACCTCAAATGACTGACAAGGTCAAAGCCCTTTTTACCTTTCCCCTGTAGGAAATCTTAAATATGGATGAGTGAGAAAAGCTTTCCAACCTGGGGCAGAACTGCTCTGAGGACCAACTCTTTAACTTTGTATTTTCGAATGGGTATCTCAGTCCCTGTTCAGTGGAAGCTGTGCTCAGGCTGCGCACCGTGGGCAGGCGTTATTCCCTCCTCTCAGCACTGCTCTGAACACCTTAGGGACTGGCAGGGAGCGTGGTCATACAAATAGCAGGATTTACAAAGCACCTATTACTCAGGTGAGTACAGCTCTTTACAGGATCAGGAGGTAGGTTTCTTCTCCTGAAGAGAAAAGTAATTTCTGTCAGATTCTGCTCAATGCACATGCGAACAATCCAATAAATACCCGCGCTTCCTAAAATGGGGAGTGATTTGTGCTCACAAGTTTAAAATAATGAAGTTAGTAATGCGCTGAACTGATTTAACCTTCGCTCCCTCTGTTGATGATTTCTTAGAGATTAAGCTCTCCATTTGTGTTGCCCTTTCGGTCTGCAACAGCTGTTGATGGCATGAAAAATTTGCTGAACTGCCAGTTGTATGCAGTCAAGCTGGGACTGTGTATCACAGTTTGTTCCAGGAGGCTCTTCGCCTAAAGTGCCTTTTGCTTCTGTCCAACTTCAGGAAGCTTTAGGACTGGGAGAACAAACCAGTCAAGATCATCATCTATTAAATGAAGCATATATAAAATCTGGGTGGTATCCATTTGAGTCAGACACCTTCCCCTCGGACTGTGGCAGAGGTGTTTTTGTAGCAGGACCTGCAGTGAAACGCCCTGCGACTCAGCGGTTTACATTTTGATAATTTGCCTTTGGTCATGGAGCAACATCTAGTTTTCTTGCGGTCGGCCGAGCCCCGTGGAGAGGTTTGTGGGCACGTGCCTAGTGATTGCGTGGAGTCAGAAGTCAACAAAAGGATGCTTCCTGTGTGTTTGATACGGGAATGCGAAGACATGAACTAAATGACACATTTTCTCTTGGTGAGCACGGAGGCTCTCCTCTCTGTTTGAACGCCCTAGATAAATGCAGAGGAAGCCACATGGATTAAAATTAAATCCAAGATTTAGTTCGGCAGATGTCCCTTTCAGAGCATTCACAGGCTATTACGGGATCAGTACGCTACAGGGCAGATCTCTTGCCCCATGGTTCCCCAGGCACTGCAGGATCACTCTGGCTATTGACTAGTGGCCAGCCCTTTCCCACCTCTTCTTTCCCAGGCGCTGCTCCACCTTGCACCCCAACATTGATAGTTCAGCAGAAGATTTGAAACAAGACACAGAATTTCATGCTTTTGCCCATGTTTTGTTGTAAGTCTCTGCAGTGAGATAACTTGCTTACTGCCTGTGGTAGTGGAAACATCTGCAGCAGAAGGGTTTCCTGATGGCTCGCTTTGGGGAACAGAAGGGTCCAGCTCCCACCCTGAGCTGAAATGGAAGTAAGTGCATGACCACACTGCAGGCTTTTCCCTGCTGGAAGGGAAATTCCAACCAGGCTTTTATGGCAATCCCAACTTTTTCACTGGACAAGACATGACCATCTTAACTAGACTGTTAACCTGCAGTTAACATCTACTTGGGTGTCCAGGAGAATAAATCCATTCGAGCTAGAAGTTTCACTATAAATTTAGATATAGCCGCTGTGTTCACTTCCTGAGCAATTTCCTCACCCCATCCCTGCCCTTTTTTTTTTTATACTGCTATCACAGACTTGAGCAAATGAACATTTAATATTAGATATAGGAAGTGAATAATGCTATCTTTCATAATTTTTAAGCACCTTAATGAGGGATATTATGCCTGTGTTTAGAAACCTGCAAAGGCACTTGAAATTTTATGTTTATATGTAATAGAGCTCAGCAATTTGCCTCCTCTTTTAGCAAGCAGTAAATTCAGCCACAGAAATTCACCTTCAGACAGACCTAATGTTTGGCAAATGCAACTTAAGTTTACAAGCAGTTTTGCTTAAAGAAGTGCTATGGGGATATTGAAAATACCAGACAGTTATTTTTGGAAAAGTTGACAGGTTTAAAATTTTTATTGTGAATTAATTTTCTAGTTGCTTTTATCTAATTTGAAATATAACCTTAAAAGAGTGCCATCTGTGTGAATATAAACACACTGTAAGATTGGAGCTTGCTTTGCTGATACATGTTGCATGGCTTTGTTTATGATATTTTGTGAAAACTATACAGAAGTGTGTCATGAATACATTTGAAAGGAATTACCCATTCTTAATCAAACATCCTTCCAGTGTTACTGTAGCTCTAGTAAAAGGCAATGTTTAATGATCAATGAGATCATTAAATAAGCAATAATGAGATTTGCTTTTGAAGCAGAGCAGCTTAGAGAAGTAATCAACTACAGAGAAGCCTGCAATTTGGGGGTTTTGAGTTTAGCCGATAACTTCTTTCCTCTGCTTCTGGCAGCAGGGAGCTTTTGTGCACAGGAGAGTGAAAAGCATCAGCTGAAAGCTTCATCTTCAAATTGAGAGCAAAAGCAGTAAAATGCAGACCATTACAGACAGTTCTTCGTGTTCAGAAGTGATCTCTTGGCTTTATTCATAAGAAGTAGGAAAGTTCACGGGTGCAGGTGGTTGCATATGAAAGACCCTGCTCTGAAGCCCGGTGAAGCTGGCTTAAGGACTTGTGCTAACGTCAGCAGGCTCTTGTCTCAGGTGCTGGTTCTGCACTTGAGAATACGAGCAGGGTTATAATGGCCAATTTATTCGAAGTGTTTGGAATTACTTCTTCTGGTGCATTTGCTTCAGTTTTTCGTGTAAGTAACATTCAGTCCTCAGTTAGCTGGCAGACTGTTTTTTACTTTCTTTGTATTAGCACTCCTATTTATGAGAAACTGGCCAAGGTAGGGAAAACCCAGTTACCCTACAGAATGCATTTATCCTAATAGCTTCTCCGGCTTAGCAGAGAAGCAATGACACTCTTCCCAACTCATAGGGAGTTACATCCGTATGTGACATTTAAACGCAAATTCTTGATGAATAGCCAGAGGCTTCATCTATTCAGAAGATGCAGTTCAGCATAGAGAGAGACAAAGTGAAGGTCCTTGGTATGTCAGCTGACAGCTGGCCCATACCTATTTGTCATCTTTGTACTGAGGCTTTGTTTCCCATTACATCCTGCAGAAATTCCCTCATGGATTGAAAAAACCACATAGCCAGGGTCAGTCAGCTGCTTTTCTTATTTCAATTAAAGTTTTGTTATCCCCCTGTAAAAGGGAAATAAGAACAAAGAATTAAATATCTGTGTACCATTTTCAGAAAACAAGAGAGCTCTGTTCCTCATTTCGTGCATGTGGTTGAAGTAGTGATGAAAATTGGAGATGCTGTCTGCTTATGTTTGGGTAGTTGAATCACAAGGTTTTGTCCCATTGTGGACCCTTGCAATTGTATCACATTGCATGAGCGGCTATGTAAAGGAATCAGATGTGCTTTATGAGCAGGAGAATAATCTGTGATTCACAGAAGTAGGCCAATGCAATTAATGAAATGTTAAGCCTCATAATGTAATGTAACATGTGCTGTCTGCCTGATTCCATCCACATCAGTTTCAGCAGGGATGACATTACACAAATGTGTTACTTAACAAGCAAATATCAAAAGCTTTTCAAGAGAAGCCTTCTTAAAAACATTAAGCTGCTTCATCTGATGAACAAATACTGAATGGTCTTGCTAGGAAGCCCCTGGGGACTACTGAGCAGGGGCAGGGCCTGGGCAGTGAAGGCATACTCCCTGTTTACAGATACGCACCGAAAGGCTGAAGGAGCTGAAAGGCTGAAGCTTCACTTCAACCTTCAGAAATGTGAGAGCTCCCCAAAAAATCATCACTCCACGCCATCCTTTGTGATTCAACAAAATGAATCATTTGATATCACAATCACTTTCAAGGAAGCTAAAGTGGATTACGAAGAACAGGGTTTAAAAATTTTGTGGGGTTTTTTTGTTTTGGGGTTGTTTTTTTTTTCGGTTGGTCAGCTGGGTTTTTTTCTTTTCCAGATTATTGCTGTAGGAGAAGTTTTCTGTTCAAGGAAGTATGTGGGGGTGACCTGGCAAAGTGAGCAAGACAAAAGGCTCAATGTCTAAGCCACTGTTTTGCTACCATGCAATAGAGCGGTAGGCATCTTGTGAAGCACTTGCGTGAAAGACTTCATCCTGCCCAAAAACTAGAATTCTACTTTTAAAGGAGCGAGGTGTCCCCCATGGCTGTAGTAGTGACTTTCCAGCAGTAACCGCTCTAATCACAATAGAAACCAGTACTGGTAAATCCAACATCAATGCAGTAGGGAAATACTTGCAACTTGTTTCCAGATGACAGAATTTACCCAGTTCCGTAGGTAGCCTACATCTAAAGCTCGCTGTGTCCCCAGTGTCTTGGCATGCTGAAGGAGGTTAGAGGAAATATACGTATGAAGTATATAAGAAAACCCTGTTGAAAATACTGGGTAAGGAATGACCTTGTTTGGCTGAAACACTGGATGTCTTTAATTAATGGTTAATCTTGAGGAAGGATTAACATCAAGGGACTGAGGCAGTTCTTAGAACTGATTGCAGAGACACAAGGAAGAAATAATGAATCTCTGTCTCTGTGCACCAGAAACAAATTTTAACTCAAAACCCAGGGAAGTCAGTAGAAAATTAACAGAAGTGAATAGAAAATTGTCTTGGCTTCATAAGCAAGGAAATCATCCGTTTATTCTTCTGTGCTTAAGAAGAAAGGAACTCTGCACGTTCCGCTTCTCAAAGACCATGGCAAAATAAAAATAATCTCATATTTGGATTACTACTGTTCTCCTTCCTTCCTGAATTAAGCAATAGTCTGAAGTGCTCATACAGAAGTTACTCAGGTGGTCATTGTCTGAATTTATACTTGGTATGGAAAAAGCAAAGTAGGTAGGTAAAAGGGGTTTAGTCTCCTCTGTTCTTTGCCCCGTTCATTTCTCTGGTTTCTAAGCTGCAGACAGACAGTCCTTGCCCAAGTGCAGCTTGGTCACGCAGCGGGGGTCCTGTCATGAGCCAGGACATGGTGACGCTTGTGGCTGGCTGAGGCTTACGGGGACGTCAGCTAACGTGTGCTGCCTTGCCCCACGGCACAATGACTTGGCCTCCCAGCCTTTCGTTTGTGTCCTCTTTTGGGTTGATGCTGTCTTCAGTCCTGTGGGCATATCTTTAAGGGGACTCACTTCCAGTTGCTTGAAGCTCTGGGTGCAAAACTCGGGTAACCCTGTGCAGTAGGCAGCTGCATTCCTCATTTGCCCCTAGAAAGCAAAGAAGCACAAAGCTAGGTGCGTAGGCCTGGAAGCCGTTTCTAAATCTAGCCATAAATATTTTACTGCTTTATCTCTGCCTTGTGCTTGTCTGCAGCTGCTGAGGCCCAGAGGTTAAATGTATTAAGGCAGTGTCTTTTGTTACAGTGGTTTAAAGTGCAGCAGCAGGAGAATGGAGCTAGTATTTGTTTGACATTAGGCAGGTGTAAACTGCAAAACTAATTAAAAATTTACAAATACCAGGCATGATTAGAATGCGAATCAGTTGGGAAAAGCTCTGCGGGGAGAGCAACAGGAGTTGCCTTTGGCTTCAGGCTCTCTTCTTACAGCTCTGGAGAACAGAGGGATGGCTGCCCTTTTTCTTTCTCTCAGGTGTCAGAGAGCATAAAATAGCCCTGCCAGCGTGGTGCATGGAAGGGTGATCTGGGTCAAAATGCAGTTTCCAACAGCAGTTGTGCTCTATGCTCCCGCTCTGATAACCAGACACAGTGGTAATTATGAAAGGGCAGAGCAAAACTGCAAACGCTCTCTCTTTACACTGCTTCTGTAAAGGCAAAATGAAAGAAATACTCCCTCTTCTTGTAACATGCTTGTTTTAGCTTTGGGGAGATATTTGCAGGTGTTATTAAGTGCCTCAGATACATTTAGATAGACAAAATGTGCCCATCATCAGCAATCAGCCAGAGATATTTGCTCATAACTGTACAGTTTCCAAAGTGACAGAGATGACACTGAGCAAAGTGACACAGCTGGAGGAAGTCACTTCTGGATAAAATGATCTTATATAAAACCCATTCAATTACTGTTTTCTGTCAGTGCAGAATTATTCATCAACTTCAGTGGTTTGAGCTTTAATTCATATGAAGACCAGAGCTTGCCCTGTTAGGATTCCTGGATTTGTCTTCTTTTCTCCACAGCATAACAGAAAATAATGTGAAATGCCTCTAACTTTCCAGAGATGAGCCTTTCAAGGTCAGCATCGGCACTTTCACTGCCTTGCCAAAGTCAGAACATGTTCCACCTTACTGTTGCTTCCCTCACAGAAGTCTGAAATGATCAAGATTCCTGTTTGGCGAGTGGTTCCTAAGAGGTTTCTGGTTTTCAATGCTTCATTCTCCATCATTCATGATACCATGAAAATGTTTATTTCTGCCCTCCCCCCTCCTTCCAATTTTCTTTTCAGGAGATACAGATAGCATAACAGTCTCTGAGAAATATTAAGACTTTCAAATGGCCACTGTCCTTCAGTTATTCATTCCTCTCCACCCCCCCCTTTTTTTTTCTTCCATAAACTGCAGACTTTTAAGGAGTGAAAATCAGAAGAGAGCCTCCTGCTTTTGACAGATGCTGCCATATAACTGACTTCACGTATCCAGCAAATACTGACTGTGAGGACTGTAAAGGGGCTACATATATTTTGCTGTTAAAATTATAGCACTTTTTTTATTGTTGATTCTGAAATACAGAAAGTCTTAGTGGCAAACTGCAGAGGTATTTGCACAGCAGCTCACTCTTCGTGTTTGCTGCACGTACTGAAAGCGTTACCGTTGCACTGCTTAGATGGTTGGACAAGTACAATTGGCGCTTCACCAGAAATGTTTCTGAGTTTGGGTACAACTGGAGTGCTTGAGAGTTCTTTGCTAACAGGAAGGAAAAAACAAACATTAGAAGTGCACCCTGTGAAAAGACGGAGTTCTGCAGTGCCGTAGACATTGATATTTTTGTCATTGTCTGGCGAGGGAAGGAAAAATACTTGAATGTTGACGTAAAACAGTTGATTTACTTGTACGTATTTTGGACCATTCCACCTACTTTCATAAAATCATAGGAAAACATAAATTTCTTGAACAACAACTGTTTTGATGTCTTAGCCAAAATATTTGCTGTAATCTTAAGGCTTTTGCAATATCTTCTTTATCTGTAAGTGTGTTTTTCTTAGCGAAAACAGATTTTTCCAAGAGCATTAAGTACCTGTGTAAGCTGTCCATGTCTCCATTGTGGTTGTTTTTTTACTGTTTTGATAACCAAGATAATTTCTTACCTGAAATTTCTTGTGGAGTTCTGACTGATTTAGAAATGTCTTGCTGCGTGGCACATGCTTTGACATACAATGCTGTTTTATACTAAGGACCACAGTTGTGAATATGCAGCAGCCTACAAGTGACAGAGGCTCCCCACACACACACCCTCTGTATATTAAATAATCACTGCACTTCTGCAGGGGACTGAAACTGAGGCATGATAATGTATCTGTCTTTTTTCAGTGCTCAGCTTTTCTGGAAGCCGTGATGAAACCACTCAACCCCTTCAGACAATGCGCCCTTTTGTTCGCACTGATTCAGACAGCGCCAGGAAGAGAGGAAAGCAGGTTGCAACACGGGGCTTGGGGGAACTGCCCGAGTTGTTAGGGTGGGGTTGAATATCAGATGTACAGTTACACCAGGCGGGTTGCATGCCGAAAGATAAAACAGAGGTATTTGTCCAACCCTAAAAGTTTACGCTATCTGTCTGACAGCTTGCCTGCAGGCAGCTTTCTCACCGCTTTACCGATCTCCTGACCTGTCTGCATGAGTGATCAGGGGAGCTTTTGCTTATCCAGGCAGTCTCCTGAGTTTGTTGGAAGTCACCCAAGCCATCCTCGTCTCATTTCCATCTCGGTCTCCTCGCTGATCTACACAGAGCAAGAGCTGCCTCTTTCTCATCAGGCAGCAAGTACCAGTTGCTCAGAGGGGGCATGAGACCCCTCCGCGAAGGGTGGCAGTCGGAGCTGGAGGGACGCAATCTACACTCACGGCCAAGTGAGAGCTAAGGCATTTGAGACCTCACGGGCTGAGTACCGTGTCCTGCACAGATCCCTCCCTGTGCGCAAGCAGGCCTGCAGTCTTGGTGTGTGCCTGAGAGAGAGAGACAGAGAGCATTGCTCGGGTACTGCTGTCTCTTTTCAGATGTGATTTTCCCCTTATTCTCTTTTCCCGATTGTTACGTTCCCTGACACAAGACGATACTGGTATCATTCCCTTCTGTGCTGAGTCTGAAAAGCATAGAGTCTCCTTAAGTGGCAAACACTATCTGCTTCTCACCGCGGAATACATAATCCTGATAAATGGGTTTCCTGTCTTCAGGCAATAGAAAAGCATTGCAGAATATGTTCACCATGCTGCGTACGGCTCTTCTTCCGTACTAAAACGCTCCCTAATGAGTACTTTCTTCTTTGAAATTTTTGCTTTTGTTAAGATGTCAGTAAAATTGCTGATTTCCTTTTAATTTTTCTTTTAGCCAAACTCTGCTATTATACAGGCTTTCAGTAATACATTTCTGGTTTTCCTCTAAAGAAACAGCAAAATCATTGAAGAGTTCTGACTTTTTTACCATAGTATTGAAAGAACGGAAAGTTAGCTTTGTGTTCTTGATAGTTAATACAGTATTTTGCAAACTTTAGAAAGCTGTTGAGTTAAAGTAACTGAAATGATAGTTGTTCATTCATTTGAAGAAGTCAATATTAAAAAAGAGAAACAGTGTTATCTGCCTACACCTTGCACTGCTGATCTCTTACCATACGTGAGGATAATTCTGGCAAGAAAGGAAATGAGAAGAGTTTGCAGATGAGAAAGTCCAGCTAGTGAGGTAAGAATCCCTCTTTTCTGAGCTGTGTGTGGAGATTTGTATCCGGAGTAGAAACTGAGGAGTGACATCTTTCCTACCTGAGAGGGACCTTCTGATAAAAATCAGAAGTGATAAGGGCTCTGAGACAGCGCAGTGCTCTGGAATAAAAGTACAGTAAGACTTTATGTGGGAGTAGCTGTATGTGCACGTTAGTGTTTGAAAACAAGGGAGAATTTTGTCACCTGCAGAAGTACATTTGTTCATTTAGTTACTTAGTGGGTCAGGAATGTATTCGCATTCTTCAGGGGGGGAAGTAAAAAATGTTGGCACGCATCCTCTTTACCATAGTCTACATTCTCTCTCTTTACGTAGGTCCTCCTGCTCCTAAGCAGAGAACTGTATGAAAATCAATCACAGGCGATGCAAGGATTATCTCTTTTAGCACAATGAGTTGCTGGAAAGAGGATTTGCCCTTTGCATGACTTTGGTTGCAAACACTTTAGCCGACCACTAATGCTGCAGATGACGTGTTTGTTCCATTGCTGAAGCTATCTTTGACCTGATTTCCTCACATTATCCACCAACTAGAAGCTAATCAATAGGAACTATTTGCAGTTACTTGTAGCCCAATGAAAACCACAGATGATGCAAAAATGGATGTTGTATGTACAAGAACATAGCAGTAATAGAATAATTTTTAATGTTGCAGCTATAGATTATGGTGTTAATGTTAGAGTCGTTTAGGTTGAAAGGGACCTCTTGAGATCTTCTAGTCCAGCCCACCCCACCTGCTCAAGAAGGGGCAGCTACAGCGGGTTGCTGAGGGTAATGTCCAGTTGAGTTTTTAATATCTCCACAACCTCTCTGGGCAACCTGTTCCTGTGTTTGACCACCTTCACAGTAAAAAAGTGTATTCTTGTGTTCAGATGGAATTTCATGTGCTTTAATATATATCCATTGCCTCTTGTCTTGTTCGTGGGCACTGCTGAGCAGAGTTTGGCTCCCTTATCTTCACCCTCCTTCCCTTGGGTATGTATATACATTGATAAGATCCCTTGAGCCTTCCCTTCTCCAGGCTGAACAATCCCAGCTCTCTCAGCCTCTCCACATATGGAAGATGCTCCAGTCCCTTAGTCATCTTTGTGGCCCTGGGCTTGCCTCACTCCAGTAAGTCCATAGCTTTCTTCTACTGGCATGCCCAGAACTGTGACTGGAGCTGGTGAAGGTACACTCATCAGAAATGAGAACCTAAAACTGTTTGTGGACTTGCACTATCCTCCTGGAAAAGTTTTACTACCTAAGTAAATTATGCAAATTTAGGACTTATTCCAGGAAGGTGTTGCACAATCTCAATTTCTGTAGCAACTTAATGTGAGCTCTTAGCACTAAGCAAAAGACTTTTGAATCCTACACAACAGAAACATGAAAACAACCTGGCCTGTTCGTGATCAAGTTAGACTTAAACCCACTTATTCCTAAGTGGCCTCCTTGCAGTAGCCAAATGGTGATGTTAATTCTTAATAACATGAGCAGAGAAGACAGACCATGGATGCCAAAATCACTGACGTTATGACCCATAGCTGTTTTCTTCCTCTTCCCTATCGGGGCACAGTCCTGAAAGTGGTCTTTTCTCTGAATTTGAAATCGGTGACTATCTTCCTAGTCACAGGATGGGAGAGTTATTTAGCAAGTCCTGAATTACTCTTTCGTTCTGAAACAGTGAAGGCAGAAGCCTGGAAGTGAAGTTTCTTGTTCTTATAGATGACATACACAAGGAAATGTAATTCTTAGCTTATGAGCACTGTATACAATCAACCTAACTTATGGAAATTTATGAAAGTGCTGCTGTAAGTTTGCCAAAGAAATATTTTACCTCATTCTTAGAGACAGGTATCTTTCAAGCAAAGAGAACAAGGACTGCTGAATAAGTAAGCCAGCTGTATTAGACCTCTATGCCTCAGAGAAATATTGGAAACTGATATTTAAATAAAGATGTCTCCTAGTAGCACGTAGTTTAAATATTACATCCCTCACCAAGTCATTGGAAACTATCAGTAATTTGGTGAGGCCAAGTGTGTATTTGTAATATGCACATCCTTGCTCCAGAAGAATAATAGCTTTCCTCTTCCAGAAGCTAAGGACTTGTCAGATTGACTTATCTAGTCTTGGGTGTTCAGAGAGAGACTTGTTCCTTCAGACCCTATTTTCCAATGCTTTCCAGCTGGCATTTACTACACTTGTGGCGTGGAAGTTTTTTTGCCCTCCCACTCTGGGAGCCCATGGGGTAGATAGCGTTCTGCTCAACACGTCAAATATGTCAGGCCCCATGGAGAGCTGGTGTAGAGGCTGTATGTGCTGTAAGCGTGCTTGTCCCATTCACAGGGGCCTATCTGCCACAAGACATGGTCTTCCTCATGTGACCTCAACTTAGGCACTTGGAGTTTTCATTAGTTGGACAGATTTGATTAAGGCAGTTTCTCAGCAGTTAAGCAATGCAGGTAAATGCAGCTGTTAGTGCTTTGTACTGGGAAAGGAGGACAGAGTGATAGTGAAGAAGCTTCAAGAAATATAATGTTTGTGTAAGGATCACTTTCCAGGAATGGATAGAAATGAGACCCTGACCAGCAGACATGGTCCTAGCAGGGAGAACATGAAACACTGTGGACTTCAGCTGCTTCTGTGTAAAAAAACATAGGAACACCTAAATGTAAGATAATTTAAGCTGGTTTGAGATTAATATTTCCCCCTTGAATACTTGTGTTCGTAGTGAATGTTACTTGAAAGCGAGCTAGTCGCTTTCAATTCCGGTCATTCCCCTACGTTGCCAGTAGGGTACTTGACAGACTGAAGTCAGATCTGCGGGCTTGATTGTATTGACTGGCAGGAGATGTCCTGCCTGAGAAAGGCAGTAGACTGCCTTTGCGGGTGGTCAGACGTGCCCTGTTACACACCCAGGGCTTTAAGACTTCAAAAAAGGGTATATGCTTTTAGAGATAATTCAGCCATCAAAAGCTGCCATGATATTGATGAAATGAAATAAAAATATTGAAGGAGATGCAAATCACCTTCTAATTAATAGGGCACAAAAACGTTCTGTAGGCAGCAAGCTATTCTACATCTGCCTTTTGTAATTCCTCGTGCGCATCCTTTGGAAGAATGGTCAGTGTCAAAAGCAGGATACTGTGCTGGGTGAAACTCAGCTCTGATTGCAACTTGTACAGCTTCAATGTGAAAAAGGAATGGTTTCAGAACAGCTGTGAGACAGGGTTATATAAATTATCAATACCTCAAAAATAGGACAGGGTTAAAGGAATGTCATTGTGCTGCTTCCAAAGAATTTTTCTAGATCACAGACGAAGAGAACGTGACAGATTGTCAATGAATGAGCTTAAGGAATAGTGGGTAAAACTACACTGTATAATTTAAATCCAAGGTAAAAAATGAGATATTTGTTATAGGAACAATTTTTCAGGAAAGCTAAGGTGAAGTGCTCTTTGGAATATGGGCACGACAACTGGGACAAAAGTTAAGATAAAACCAGAAATACAGTATTCCAGCCCGCACCCATCACAATGACTATCTGCAGTAGAAAAGATACATGCACATTCTTTTGCAGGGTTGAAGCTTAGCAAATTCTTTCTCTTATTGCTAATGTTAGAATCCTGTTTGTCTGAAATGAATGTTACTAGTTATATATTCATGGAAGCGCATCTTGAACTCAAATGAGCCATGGCTAAGTGCTTTATTGAATATAGATGTAAATGAAAAATTTTATGGAGTAAACTATAAATAACATCCTTAAAAATAAACTTCATTTGAAAACTCATGCTTGAGCGAATGATCCCTTTTTCCATAAACATCCTCCCAAATTTCCAGGTTGCTTGGAAAATGAAATAATTTTTGCACAGCAACAAAAGACCCTGATTGTGGCTTAAATTTTCCACATGTCCAGCATGCTGTAATGTCTGTACTAATTAACTTGGTGTTCCATGCTTATTTTCAGCTTCTAAAATACCTCACTGCACTGAAGATGTTTCGGCTCTCAGCTCTAAGGCGGTTGAGGTCTTCTGTGGGGAAGTGCGAGCGCGCTGGCAAAAGGTGGTGCTGAGGATGGATTTGTGAACGGCACTTCTCTCCTTGTCACAGGCTGTGAAGCCCCAGTGAAAGCAGGGCTTTTAGGCGTGCAGGAAGTGCCCCCCAGCTGGTACGATCGATCACACCACTTTGGATGATCAGGTGAACTCGTTCATGGCGTTGGTTTATATGCGCACTGCCTTTAAAAATAATGCTGTTCTCCATGCGCACTGTTTGAGGCTAGTACAAAATATCCTGACTGCCTGCTATCTTTTGAATATCAACACAGTGTGCTTTATAAATAACATCTAAAATGACTAGGCAATGAAACAATTAATTGATTTTATAATGAAGCATGAAATCAAATAGACTTTGAGATAGAGTTGAGAGAAGCTGGTGTCTGATCTGATTAAGATCAATGTCATTTTCTGCTCGTTATAGCCCAGGGGATGCTGGTGAAGAAGTCATTAGTCTTAGTTTAGCGGTCATAGAACAGTTTGACAGGTTTTACTTAGTGATACACAAGCGATAGCTCAGTCTTAGGAGCTGTCAGTGCAATAGTGACACAGTTTTGATGTGGCCGGATTTATATCATGGGGATTAAAATGGGACTGCAAAAAACTTCACTGAGTGCTTTACCTTTTCATCACAATGTTCTTTGCTGAGTTGGAATGGTAATTCATCGTGTCCTTATGGGTAAACACATAAGAGTACTTTGTAGAAATGTCAGACATCAGTATACTCCTGAATGTCTTTCATTTAAAATCATTTTGATGCACAGCATGTCCAGAGGAAATCAAAATGCCCAACTGTTTTTGCTCTGAGATGTGGTTTTGTTTTCTCCGTAGTGCTTTCCGTGCAGAAGTCAGCCTGAGAAGGGTGAGTTTGAGAGGGCAAGGCTTCTCTACCTGGGAGATGTTTTGCATCCCTCTGGTGCCCCATGAACTTGTGTTTGCACAATCAGGATGTAGTTGAGAAACGTCTTTAATGTCTTTAAGAGATTTCTTCTATTTATAGTGATACACAAAAATCTTGGCTTCAGGAACTTGCAGTTATATCATTGAGTAGTAGCCTGGGTGAGGAAAAGTTCTTTACCTTGAAGTATAAGGAGAAAGTGTTAATAGAAGAATTTCTAGGAGGATAATAATTACACTCGCCTGATGCATGCTACAGAAATCTCTCAGACTGAAGGGGACTGTTATGAGAGCTAAGCAGTATTTGGAATTGCCCTGCACAAGAAAGCCTGGTATTTGCATGCAGAGCTTTGCTGCCATTAAATGCTTGTCTTTCAGGGTTTTTTCCTGGGAATCAAAGTCCTCAAAAATCAAGAATTTACAAGTGTAGAAATATTTTCAATCTCAGCAAGGTATTTTAATACTTCAAAGTTCATGAATTGCACATGACTTGAATTACTGAAATGTCCCAGGGCACTTTGTAACTTCAGTACTTACTCAGATTTTCCCATTTTGAGTGCCTTGTGGGGAGGACAAGGGGAAGTGTCCTTTGGAAAAAAAAACCCAACCTTTTATAGATATGTTTCTCTTACCAAAATAATTTTCCTGTGAATCACCTACTTTTGTGTGTCTGCCACACATCAAGCAGTTCAGCCAGAGAGAAACTTGTAATGTCATCCCTAGATGAGATTAGGAATCGTTGTATTTCCTCTGGGACAAAAACAGAGGTAGTTTCTTGTTTTGTTAACTGCCAGAAAGTAAATCACGTCAGTCGGCTCAGCAAAATGAAATACACTAATTTCTGTATAAGCCAACCCAGAATGAAATACTGTTGTTTTTTTTTAATATTCTAGATTAATGCAGAAAATTTCCCATAAAATTTGTGCTTCCACAGAAAAAGTTAACTGACAATGCATTTCTGTTTGAAATAACCCCCTAAAAGAGCTCCTCGTTAGTTCTGTGTAATATGTTGAAGATGTATTTAGTCCTTTGCCGAGTTCTTTATTTTAGCAAAACTTTGAATGTTGAGTAATATTAATACATCTCTGCAATATCCCACTGATTTTTTTTCACTGCATTACTGACTTTCTAAGGTATAACTAAGCAGTATCAAATGTTTTAAATTTTTAGCCAGGGTAGAAAATGGAAAAACCAGCAACAAATTAAGTATAGAAAACATCTGCAAATATATTTTGTAAGACAGTTCAAGAGAGTTCTTAAGCAGGCAAGTCAAAGGGGAAAAAGTACTTATACAATCAAATATGGCTGCAAAATTAATCTTTTAAAATAATTTCTAGCATGTTAATACATTTTTAGATGTGATAAACTTATAGTGAATCTATCTTTCATTTACCCACATGCTTTTAAAATTAGGCTGGTTGGGATTTTGCTACTGATGGACAAGAATATGCCATTAACTCTCGGATGTGAACTGTTGCAGCAGTCCATTTGCTAAGGCAGGATACCTATCATCTAGGTATGGCTTTTGAAGGGCAGACCATGGGGTGTGTAAGGTGTCGATTGTTTTGTGAAAAGCCCCTCCCGAATAGTGGTACTATTTTAACAGCATAATGTGGCAGATGCTTTACTATGGTAAAAACAAGTGCTATCTCCGTAACTCATTGTCTCTTCATTTTTCACAGGTTAATCAAATTTCAACCGTTCTTTATAGCTGGGTGAAATCATCACAGATCCATTACATTTAGTGAAGCCATGCTGCTCTGTGTTCACATTTTGAGCTATGGGTCAATGCAAAACAGTAGGTGAATTTAATACCATTTTATGAATGTAATACCGTTTTATGTTAGACCTTACAAACAGAACAGCACTAGCTTTAACAGACTTTTCTCGTTCTTTATACTAAGCAAGAATCCTGAGGGTTTAAAGTGTCATGCAAATCTGTTAGCTAATATATGCTGGCATGTTTTAAGAAATGTGGCTTTTACTAAAGTCGTAGTACTCTGAAGTTCTAACTAATTTATTGTATAGTTAACATTACATATATGGATACTTTTTTTGCTCTGAAGCAAAATTAATTTCACTCTTAAAAAGGTACAAGATAAATCTATGCAGTCAACTTATAGTTGGAAACTATTGGTGTCTATTTGGGAATCCTTTGCTTTATATAAAATGTGAAGGGCACACACTAGCTAGCATGGTCACATTCAGAAATTCTGCTTCTATACTTCTCTCCAAAATCTACCAAATACCCTTTTCTCCAAACCAGTGAAGGTTTAGCAGTGGCTTTTTTAACCGCTGTTAACCACAAAACTTATTTATCAGTATAAGCACCCAGAAAACACATGATTTTGAAAACTAAACCTAAACCCCAGGCTAAGTTTTGTAGGTACCTACTTCTCCTACCTTGAAGCCAAAAGATTTTGGAAGACGTTTTTATAGCAGCATTTGCAAAGTTAAAATGATCAGTTTGCTTGCACCCTAGTTATTAAGTGTACTGAGTTACCACTTTTAAATAAAAAATACGTTAAAGTTAATTTTATACACCAAAAAAATAGTTCTGTGTTTTCAGAGTTGTGACTGTAGTATGTCTTTTAACAAGCCAGCTACTAAAGCAGGTCAGTGGTTGTAATTTTTCTGACACAAAGTGGGGGGGAAAAAGATGCCTTCATCAACTTCTCTTCTTTGACTTTAATTCTTCTTTTCAGTTCTGCCTGAGGTGCATTTTGCCTGCCGTCTTTTCATGAGATGTATGACATCACTAGGAAATACCATGTCTGGAAGCAATCATATGGTATCACTTCATGCTTACATTTCCTTTCCAGATGTGACTACTTCAAATCAGGTGGATGTAGAGCTGCTGTGGGGTGGGATGAAAGAGTTAAGAAATCCTGTGGAGAAAGCAGGAGGCTCTCCAGGTGACACAAAAGCACTGGTGGTCAGGAGGTAGGGAAATGCCTATGCCAGGCAGGGACTGTAGAAATTGTTATACATGCCAAATCTGTCAAGACTAATAATTAGTATTAGCAATAAGTTATGTGATTATCATCAGATCACAGTGAAACAGCGACAGCAGATTTAACAAGATGTTTATGTAGCTAATCCTTTGCTTGATATGTGGTTTATAAAGCGCTGCAATGGTAACAAAAATGTCACGCCTTCAATGAGGTCACTTAAATGAAATAAAAACAAGTTGGTGCACGGGTAAAATTGAGGTTGTGCAATTTTGCACTGTGCTGCACTATGCACCATGCTATGTTCCTGCTAGACCAAAACAGGATCCAGGGAGGTCTGACGTGAGAGGCACTGAAAGTAATAAAAAGCAGGGAGAAAGTACAGCCTCAGCTGCATCTCAGGCAATGCAGCGCGGAGGCAGGTGGGGTGGAGGTGCCTGTTACACTGAAAAGTTGGCTCTGAAGGACGGCGCCCGGGAGGGAGATGGGTCTGGGAGCTGCTGTCTTGGCTCTGTGGGTGAACAAGGCCACTGGTCAGCTCTGGCAGGCAAGACAAGATGGTGGAGATGGCATGTTGAGTTACCAGCCTAGTTTCCCAGGCCAAGATGTGCCTTGGAGAAATCCCCGGTAAGGCTAGAAGGGAAGACTGTTGTTAAGTTTGTTCTAAGTGCTATCATGTCTGTGTTTTTCTTTTCTAGCTTTGTTTCATGCTGGTTATCCAAAATTTAAACCATGGCTTTATTGACTAAGCTTGGTGCTTTTCCTTTTTTTTTTTTTTTTTTTTTTTTTCTCCTGCATTTAAAGTCAAGTCAGGTTAGGCTTTCCCAAGCCCCAGGGCATGCACTTCCCATACCACTTACTGGTAGAAAAGCTGCTTTGGGGCTCACCAGTATTATTTACGTACTGTGAAACAACTCCCAACAGAAGACCAGGCGGTCAGCTGCTGGAAGATGTTTCCCAGGTGTTGGGAGGCTGAAGCCCAGCTGAGTGTGGAGCTTCCGTTGGGAGCTCCTGAGTGAGGAGCTCCGTTGGGAGCTTCCAAGTCAGCCACTTGAGCAGCCCTTTCTGGCCATGCTTAGCTGGTACGAAGATCCTCCCTGAGCAGAGGGAAGGAACTGCAAGCTTCACCCTACAGCAGACAGCGGACACAGATTCTCAAGGGCCCGTATCGTATCCCGGCCCAAACAGGGACAACTGCAGCTAACCTGGTTATCATAACTTACGATGTTAACTAAAGAGCAGCTGCATCTATGTTTCTAGCCTATTTTGGCTGCAAATTACCATTTGTGAATATGCACTAAAGATGAGACCTGGGTATGCGATGGGCCTGGAGCAAAGGCATGAGCAGCTTGTGTTGCTCAGCTGAGTCCGGAGCTCATGAGGCTGTGGTAACATGGTCAGGTGCTATTGCTTCCCTGTAACCTGAGAGGCATTCCCATGGCCAAATGGTCCTTCAGGATCAGCAGGTCATAGACATCCAGCTGCCTGTGCAAGAATACATTTCTTCACCATCCCATGTCGCTGGGATATAGAGAGCCTGGAATATTCTGGTCACATTTCCATTTGTCAAGTCTCGCTGCTAAAACTCTCAAAGCGTTTTGGATGCAAACAGAGTTTTGGTTGCACCAAACTACATCCTCAGCTATCCACCTCTGTGATCATTATGTGGTATTTGGTCAAGGGAAAAAAGTGGATCTTACAAATATATATGGGAGTATTTCAGATCTCTATAGAATTATCCACAGCTACAAAGGAGACAGGAAGCAGAGGTTTTTCTGTTATTCCATTATAAGCCCTATATAAATATGACCCTTTTGGCAGATTCTGAGCTGGCTGCTTTCTGAAGAGCACCAATAAAAGACAAAGATGTTACATCCCATATTTGAATAGTCTTTGCCTGTTCCTATGTTTGACCATATTCTCGCCTACCCCTTAGGTTCTTCTGCAATCTACTGCTTACCTCTGTTTCTTTGTCATAGACAGTTTGCCTTGTGCTCTGCTTTTTTTCCCTTACGATTCCTTTGTGTAACGACTTTCACTTCTGTCTCCAGCCTACCAAACCAGCCAACTTGTAATTTATCTCCTCTTTTCACTTCTTCCTCCTCCTTTACCTACCTGGTAGGCTTTTGCTGGCTAGCTGTGCAAAGGCTGGCCATTTCATCTGGTACTTCAGTTCTTTCCAGTTACCTTTTGTAGTCCTGATCCTAGAGCCTTGACCCTCTTCTGAAGCATTCAGTTGTCTGTGGTCCAAGACCTTGATGTGACACAGCACAGCTGCAAAACCTTGGCTTGGACTTCTGAGAGAATTGCTTAATTCTGAGAAAGCACAGAGATGAGAACCATGCAAGATAAGAAAAGGAGAACCGCAGGCAGAGGCAAGATTAGCAGCTCAGGGGTTCAAGATAAAAAACATAGCCATACACAGAGGTACAAAACCAAAGAAGATGATGGGAAGCTGGGAACTGGAACTGGTAGGTCAGGGATATCAAGGACCAGCCAGCCGTGATGGAGGCTGGCCCTTCCCCACCTGCCTGGCAGATTTGGCATCAAAGGCTCAGCAGGCATCTTACCGAGAGGGGAAAGCATATTAATCCTTATGCTAGTAGCTCCTCAGCCCTAGCTAGCTACTGAATGTGTTAGTTGTGCATGGGCTGCTCGCTGAGTTTCTTTGTAAAGGTTGCCCAGAGAGGGGTGGCTACAAAACACGTGCAGTTTTTTGTCTTGCTTCTAAGCTCTGCAAGGCACTGCCGTGAAACATGAGCTGTAGCAAGTTTTGTGTTGTCCTATAGCCAGTTTTTTTGTAGCGTAATGTATTACTTTTCTTCCGCACTGCCTAGCCACCAAAATCCTTCTCTCTCAGGACGTCAGTTGTTACTGTGTACTCTTCATACAAAACCTCACCTGCGCAGATCTCACTGCTGATGGACTGAAGCGCTGTTTGCCACTCACTGAATACAGATTTAGGGCAGCACTGACTTAGGTTTATCTAACCTTTGTGTTGCAATTCAGAAGCCCGAAGCGAGTGATCACATTTTTGGTTCCTAGCACAGCGCGTTTCTCTGCAATAACTTTTAATTCCTTTTGGCAGTTAACTGTATTAGCCTAAATCGCCACTTTTGCAAGTATCCCAGTGTCTGCTGGGGTCTGTTGCTTCCCAGAAAATTTATTTCCTCCAAAACTGGTGGTACATTCTCATTTTCTGTCAGGACTGTTAGCTACTGTAAAGCCTGAAAGTCCCAGCGAGGGCTTGATGAGAACAGCTCTGTCATGGACAAACTTCTGACTTTAGAAATTAGGTGGGGGAAAAAGTAAGCAGAGTAAAGAAGTTAGAAAAAGAAGGGCCAATACTCTCCAAGTAAAGAATAACAGTGATTTGTGCCTAGAAATAGATCCCATCAGCAACATGAAAATAGAACAAGGCTGTGTTTTTAATGGATGTGTGAAGATTAATGCTGTAGACCAACCTCTGTTCTCACTACCCTAACACAAATACATAGCCCAAACGAAGCTTGTGGTATAAAGGTAGAAATTTAGTTCCATGATTTAAGGAAAGTGATTTGTTACCCAGGTTCTGAAGGATAAAGGAGAAATCGACAGGAGGAATAATGAAACTGACCTTGTATGAACAGGTTTTGCTGAAAAGCAGCTTAATATTTCTCCTGTGTCTCATACCGAAACCAAATTTGCCATCATTTAGCTTTACTGGAGACGGATAGAGTGACATTTTAATTTAATTTTTATTTTATTAATAACAAAAAGTTATGGCAAATCTTGCCAGTTGAGTGTAGGATTTTTTCCCCTCCTTGACTTATGAAACTACAACATTTCTGTGATGCTGCATGAGGGGTCTTCATCTGTTTCCTTGGCATTAGCTGTTGGTTTCTGATAGAGCTGCAACACTGAACTTAATGGTGTAGACGGACAAACCTTAATGGCGTTAAACATACCCGAGATCTTACAAATATATGTTGTCTGTCTGAGAGGATCTGCATTAGGCACTGGCTGCTTTGGTTCCTCTGAAGCAAATTTGGTAAATTCTTCTTCTATTCCTGTTATAAAAATGAACAGTTCCAGTCTGTCCTCGAATGATGGCAATACACCTTTATGACTGATCGGGTGGGCAAGAGAGAATTGGATGATCTAGCTGAATTTTCATTTGCTCACTGTTCTACTCCTTTTTTTTCATTAGGAAATTAGTTTGGGTAGTGGTAGAGCTGTTGCTAAAGTGTATAAACCTCAAACACACGTGCTTTGCTGCTGAAGTCTACCTCTGCCAAAGAAACATTTTGTTCCTTTTCTTTGCATCACTTGGGAAGAGCGCAGGGAGAATAAATGGGAGCAGTCCTGAAGAATTTATTTAATACTGTTTCCCTGTTATCTTATGCAGCTATATTTCTTGAATTTAACTGCAGCAAAGCTTTACTTTCCCATTATGTTTCTGAAAGAGCAAAAAATGTTTTCTCTAGGCCAGCCTTCTCCTGAGCCAAACAGTCAGATGGAGAGTTCAAAATTGTAGTTGCCAGAAGAAATGATCGGTAAAGGCACACTTAACTTCAGCAACGAGAATTATTCACTATATTAGGAAACAGGTTTTTAATTAAAATGAATTTTTATCAAAGCATGTATATGCATGCACACACACAGGCAGGCACTCCTAGTAGTTTAGGGTGTATAATCTGACCTGCTTATAGCTCTAATCCAGAATTTTCTGCAACATTTATGCATAAAATTGTGGTCTAACCCCCCTCCCCATGCCCCCCTTTTTTAAATTTTTAAAAGAAATATGAACCTTGTTTCAGATATACCTGAAAAGGTACTCAAAGTAGCCCTATGTAATTCACCACATCTCTTGACAAAAATATCCTTTTAGACTATTATTTTAACATCTTATTCCACCTGCTTCTCTCTCTGCCCTGCAGTTTTGAGCTTTTGGGAAGACTATCAACCTCTGAAACCCCCTAGAGCTGATAGCTGCTTTTACATTCTGGCTATCCCTTACTCACTGTGTGTTTGGGGTAAAAAGTTTAACTCATTTCAAAGCTTTCTTCATGACTTATTTCTAGAGGACGCAAAGCTTTGTCTCTTTCTTGGGGAACAGGTACCTTTGTGTTTTGTTTTCTGTGAGAATTGTTGGGGAGAAGCTCTGGAAGTAGCTGTTCTTGCTTATGCCTATTGCAAAGGGAAGGAGGACACCAGCTGGTCGCAGAAGCCCAGGCACCTGAGTCCCATACCAACTTCCTTCGTGGGATTCATCACATCTCTTCATTTGTATGCCCTGCTCTTAGAAAAAGGATTTTATCTTAAACATTTGATTTTACTCAAGTGCTGGATTTTCAGTAATGTCTATTTTGCTGAAGAAGGTAAGTGCACCCTGATGACTTCTGTACCAGATGGGATAGGGATTACAGAAACTCATGTGGCATTAGACCAAGAAAAGCCCATAAATGGGCTCAGTCCATGACAGAGAAGAGATTATAGACCAGAGATTGCACGCTGGAGGGAAGAACAGGCTTTGGAGCAGACCTTTCTTTTGTTTCTTCTGAAAGAAAAAAAAAAGTGAACTCTTTCTAAGGTGTTTCTTCCAAATTGTGTCTCTCTCTTTCTGAAGCAGAATTGAAATTTGTGAAGATAAAAATCACAGGAGATCCTGCCTGAAAGAAAGATTAGATAATTTGAGTTTGTTTTTCTTTAATTTTAGTACCTGCATTTGAAAAACTGTCTCAGATTCACATGTCAAATGGTCATCCAGAAGGTATTACTGATGGTTTATTTTCAGAGCAGAGATGAAATCCAAGTTTCTTCTCACTTCAGGATAAATGTATTATTATGCATCTAATTCAGTTACTGCGCACTATTGCTTCTGTTTTCTGAGGTAAGAATCAACAGTGAGTTTTGTATTTGCTATTGAGTCCTAGACATTTAAAACAAGACTCTAAACAACTTTTAAAAGGAATTTGTAGTCTAAATGCCATTTTGTTCTGACTCAACCTTTGTTTTAGGACAATTTTATGTGAAGAGCAATTCAAAACACATGGTTATTGGGCCTAAAATGGCTGAAGAAATTGCTATCTATTGGTCTATGCATCACAGTAGATCTTGAGAGCTTCTGAAACTTATTACTATCTCATACCCTTCATTTTAATGGGAACTGGATTTTAATTCTCCTGGTTTGAGAGTTGGCTAGTGGGAATAGAGCACGGTGAAGGACCTGCAGAGCTGGAACTGGTGTCTGATCACTGAGGTGCTACCTGTCAGGGCAAAGCTCAAGAAGGTCACATCACATGTGCTTCCATCGCTGTACGCTGCAAAGTGCTGTAGCTGGAACACAACAGACCATTACCTGCATACTGCCTAACGCACTCAGAGCTGCAGCGTCACTGTATCACCAGGGGCCGTCGGAGCTGTGTTAGGTGCCGTGATGGATCCCCTGGAGCTGATGTTTAACAGGGCAGAGCATTTTCTGCTAAGTGTTTGGGGCTGGGATGTCGGGGCGGCAGCACGGCTGCTGCCTAACATGTATTCCTTCTGGATTTTAACAGTTGTCCCCCGGCTTTTCAAGGACGTGCTGGTCATAGCTACTTTAAATCTGATTATATTGTTCCCTCCTTTAGCATATAGAAGCTGAAGGCTTATAAGGGCTTCTTTGTTTCTGCATGTCTCTTTTTAAAACATAGTTTGAATTAGGGAGCCAATACCAAGTTTGGGGTTCTTTTTTTTAACCTTGTTATCAAGAGCCCTTGTAAGCCTTGATAGGACTCTGATGCATTCAGGTTCCAGGACGAAATTCTCCAGGCCAGCTTTTTACATAAAAGGATTTTGTCTTAAGCATTTAACGTGTGAAAATGTTTCCATTTATAGAAATAAGTCACCTTTGAACAGAAATGGAAAACTTCAGTATACAAGAAAACCGTACAACAAAACAAATGTCCATGTGACTGTCACTGCCTTGACTTTGGCAGCAAAAATTGTGACTTTTGGGGTTTTTCCATAAGTTGTTGGAGAAAACTTTGTGATTGAATGGGGCCAGAGGAAAACTTGTGAGTTAGTAAAAAATCAGAATGTCTTCTCTGTGGAAAATTCTGGTATCGTAAAATGTGCTTTTTCAACTAAAATGGGGGTTAGAAGTAAAAATATAGTATTTTGTTTACTGAGATTTTGTGAAACAACCGTAATTCAGGTTTGGTTTACAGAACTGGTGGCACAGTGAAGATGTTGATCTGAAGACCCTGTTCCAGAACAGGTAATGTATTTCCAAACCAGTTCAAACAGCCTCTCTAGAAGGTATGTAACAGAGCCAGAAGCAGCAGCTAGGAGTCAGGATTCCTGTCCCATGTGAGTGTCTCCCCAGGGGACTATGAAGTTGAATTCCTCTTCCCTCATCTCCTGGCCCTTTGACACCTGCATTCCTTCCTCTGTCATTCTCTGTCTCCAACAGAGGTAATACCCTTTGGCTGTGGCTTAGTGCTGAAGCCAGTTTCCTGGGAGGCAGGAGCTTCAGGGCCACGAAGACCAGAAGATGTGGCTGAAGCTTCTCTGCTGTACCTGAGAAAATGAATTTCCTCACCTGAGGATCGAGAGATTGAGGCTGCATCTTGGCCAAGTTGTTCTTTCCATGGAAAGGTCTTTAGGAAAGGATGAAGTTTGGATTAAAAGTTGAGGCTGAGCCCTGGTAACCCATTCCTGTTGGTGGAATTAAGGGGATAGGAGGGATATCAGCCCCTGTGGGGTAAGGAGAAGAAGGGGATAGGAATTACACTGAAGACCCCGTTTGAGCAGGGGTCACCACCTTAGGTACCTCCAGATTCTCCCTCTCAGAGTGGCAGCAAGCAAGGGTTTCTGTAGGTTTGGCATAGGCAAAGTAGAAAGAAAAAACAAATGTATAACTAAATTCCACCATTGGCATTGACATATGCCCTCTGTCGGGGGGGAGGAGAAGAAAAGAGTCAAGCTTGTACATCTTTACACTTTTGCTGATGAGATGACCTGTAGACAAGGTGTATCTGAGATAAACAGTGCGACGTCTTCTTCTTTGTCCCTTGTGAGCAAACAGTAACAGTGAGACATGCCTTCTAACCCTGTGATTGAGACTAATCCACACCTTGATGTTAACTGGCTTCATTCCTATCCTAAAGCTTAGACAATAATTTAGATGTTCAGCCATTGAAAAATGGTTGTTTTTCCATGATGACTACCCCTACCTGAGAAACACTTAGCTAGGCAATTTCTTGAGAGCTTTTCCAAAACTTTAAGTTTCTACAGTTCTTTCATTCACAAGACAAGCTGGCCTGGCCCATCCTAACCCTTCGTTTTCCTTTGCATTTAAAATGTTTCAGCTGCCATGAGAAATGTGGGACACTTTTCAGAGTTCTCAGAAGCTCAGTGGGATGACATTGAGTGTTTGCGCCGCAGTTTATAACAATCCCGAGATTCTTTCCCAAATCACCCTTGTAGGTATTTTAAACCAGTGAAAGATAGGGACTGCTGAATTAATCCATTTTGCTCATTAGCATATGATTCTGTTCCCACTTTTTATTTCACTCTTCCTTATTCTACAGCTCAAAACACATTTCCAAACATGCCTCTGTGCCACCCAAAAATGAACATGTGACTGTAGATTATCCATCAATTTTTGACATCTTAGCCTTTCTTTTGGTCTGACAGCAAGTCTGGAAAGGGCTTTGAATGCTATTTCTTTTCCTTTTAAAGCCAGAATATACCAGTTCAGTGGCCGTGTATTTCTCTTTCATTACACTCTCTTCTTTCTGCCAATTTTTTGCTGTTTTGGGTTGTTGGTTTTTTTAATAATCATGCTCTGCTCGCCTTGCTTTGCACTCTTCAGTGATCATAGTATCGGTGGCCACAAATATGGCCATAATTCCTTAAAAGGACTGAGATCCCTGTCATGACTGGGAGAGAAGGGGAGTGTGCAACTTGCTCCCATTCCACTAAATCTGTAGCCTGGGGGAGCTTTTCGGGGCGACTCTGCTTCCTTTGCCATTCTAGATAATGATCGTTAACGTACAATGGATTTAGCCTGCTTTGCTCCCCTGTATTGCTAAGAGTTCACAGATTTCCAAGGAGATGGTCAGGCAGGCTGTCATCAGACCCACGTAGCCCCTAGGAAGCAGCACTTGCGAATCGTCTGTTGGATGTGAAACACCTTTGAACCTCACTGTGTTGCCAGAAGTAAAGTTTTTTTTTTTTCTGGAATGCCTATTGTCAGGCTGCAATGAAAGAAAGTTGACGTTGGCGAAGGAGGGCTCGGATCAAAGTGACTGTTGAAGTGTGCAGCACCTCTTGATCGACCACTGGGTCTGGCTTTGTGCCTGGGTGTTTACAGTCAATCTCTGCTCTCTCCCCGTCCAGTGAATATAACACTCAAGAGTTGCGAGGATGGGGGCTGTGGGTTGTGAAGGCACCTCGCGCTGAGGCGGGTGCCCCGAGGAGATGGCTGGTGAGAATGCCTGCCCTGGGCATGGCAGGTCTGCAAGATCTGTGATAAAGTCTTCATCACCAGTGGTAACTGGAGAAATACTAGCAGACTTTTCCCAACTGCTCAATCCAGGATTCGGCACCAGTTCCAGCTGTTGACAATTATACTCTCCCTGTAGCTTTGCTTAGATGCTGTGTTTGTCACAACAGATCTAACCTGTTAAACAGATACTGCTTTTTGCTCCAGCAGGGATGCCTTCAGTGACAGATAAAATGATTTCGGTGTACTGTAGATAATGTCCTTCAATTTGTTAAATTTGCCAGCTGCTTTGGGAGCCTGTGGGGGATGAAAGGTGTCACAGAAATGTGAAGTGCTATTATTCATCCTAAAAGACTCCGGTCCATTTTCTAAAATAAAAAAAAAAAAAAAAAAAAAAAAAAAGATGTATACTTCTCTCCTGCATTTTTTCCAATGTTTTGTTTGTTTCTTTAAGTCCCCATGTGGAACTACACTCATTAGTCCCTTAGCCTAGGATCTCAAGTACCCTCAGAAAAGACATTTTTCTGACCTTTTTAGGCAATTATTTACCTCACCTACTTCTTTAGTCACTTGAGCAATCTCTTTTCTGTCGCTAATTTTAAGGCACTGATTTCCAGTGCTTTTTACTTAAACACATTGTGGGTTTAAGCATGCAAATGCAGTTCATAATGCTCACTGAGTCCAAACACATTCCCTGGTTGTCCTCACTTGATAATTTACTGTATTTTCCCATGTCCCAGGATTAATTACAAACAGCTGAAACAGAAAGGCCTGATGAAGAATTAATCTTGGTGTGAGTGCAGGGAAGAGAGGTGGGTGAGACAGCAATCCAGAAGCCTCTAGCTGGAGGCTTAGTTGCATTTACTGTTACTCATGAACTAACTCAAGCTGTCAATCAAGAACCTGTCAGCCTAAACAAGTCTGAAGCTTGAAAAAGTTTGGTTTAGTTGGCATTTTTTCCCTCGGCATCCAACTCTTAGCTTTAATTAGAATATCTCACAAAATAGGGTTCATTTTGAGTCCAGCTCCGTGAGGTATGGTGTGTAGTGGCCCGACCTCGGAGGACTTTCAGCTCCAACCTGCAGAGGTAGGAATGAACAACAATATGAGCAAAGCGAGCTGTTCCTCAGAAAGGACATCTCAACAGTTTGTCAGGTCTCTGATTGTTTCGGAGAGCAGGACTTCCACATTTCTGTAAGTAAAGCAAAAAAAAAGGAGCCCACCCATTGATGTTAGAGGGCTGATCATTTCTCATGCAACCTCTATTGCCTTAGAAAATATTTCAAGCACGTTACTGATAAAATATGCTACCAGACAATAAATTATGAATCTACAGGTTCTGAAACTGCAAAGACAGTATAGACTAACTCTGAAATTGTGTATAAATTTTTCTCTGAAAGACAATGTTTATGGAAAAAAGTTGTAAGATAAGCAAAAGCTTTAGGCCTCATGATACATCTAGAACATCAGCATAATATTTTAAAGGGCAACAAAGGTAATCTAATGGATCAAGTCATTTAGGTAATAGAGAGATGCAATGAATAAAGGAAAAATAACTATGTAACTGTCTAAAGTGTGTGCCATTTGGTGGATTTGAGTTTGGAGCATACAAAGCAATGGAAAGAACTTTGTAGTTTGCTTCCAAACCTGTCTGCTTCAGGCAGATCACAGAGATCAAGTCAACAGGAGGCCCTGAAAAATAAAGCATCAGGATGCCAAGGTACAACTGCCTGTAAGAGGCAGCAGCTGATACTAATCATTTGTTTTACTGAGCATCTTCAGAGGAGGGAAGTAGAACCTGTCAAGTCAAATAATTGAATAGAAATAAGATGGTTCAATATGGAATGAAAACCAAGGATGAAGTAATAATGACCAACATACAATACCACTGTCTAAATATTTATGTATGACAATGATACTATAATTTTGGCTTCTATAATACAATGCAGAACAGCATATTGTGTTTTCACTGAAGCACAGATTATTTTTTTTTCTGTTCTGGTACGTTATTCATTTTATTGTAACATATCCATCATGTCTTTGGGGTATTACATGCCAAAGCAAGCTTTGTTTTGAAATCTAGGCCTCTAATTTAGGAAGTTATGCTGTATTCTCCAGCATTTATAATTAACTATATGGTACGTGTTCGCCATACTTGTAAGGTTTATGTCTGTAGCTGAATTTCTATCATCCTTAGAATCACCAGTCAAAAGAAGTAATCTGTTGGCAGAAACAGTTTTAAGGTTTTCCTGCAAAGCTGTGATCACTATCATGCCCCAGGTGGAGGGGCCATGTAAGTCCCTTGAATAAATAACATGTTTACATAGCTGTTTCTGCTCCTCTCTCTACTACTTCGAGTCTTCTTTTTCTCCAGACAAAGCTCTGTCTCACAAATCCTCTCTATTCATATCTTTTAAAAGGGGACTGCTGAAACCAACTATGTTGAAAATATTGTCAATGCATTGAAGAAAAATATAGGGATAGAAATGTAGCTATTTTTGTGGTGTCTCTCTGGCTAGCGTGCAAGAGAACAAGGCTCTCGAAGAGCATGCCTGCCATCAGATCCCTGCTCTTCTCATCACGTTTCAGTGCCTCTGAAGAGCTCAGCTTTACAAACGTGACACCAACAAGATGCTGTGAGGTAAGACATTCCTGTGCCATTCACTTCATTTTCCGTGGTTAGTCGAGCATCTGCGGGACAGGCGATGCTTGAAGATCTGAGGCATACGCTGCAGATGACATTTCAGTAACTCCAGGGTGAGTTGCTGGGAAGTGGCTACGTTTCATACCCAGTCCCTGTTCCTTGCCAGCCCTGCGAGAAACCCAGCTGTGGGTTTAGGCGTGTGGCAGCAGGGCAGAGCCACCCTAACCTAACCGTGGGGGTTC
>VZSZ01009873.1:200140-271066 GCA_013398815.1 Ibidorhyncha struthersii
AACCCAGAGATGGGTTTGACCGGCGTGGAGAGGCGGGGGGGTGGGGGGCTGGCTGCTGTTTTCAGCCACCTAAGGGGAGGTTACAGGGAAGGCAGAGCCAGGCTCCTTGCAGCGAAAGTGTAAGAGGCCACGCGTGTGAGTTGCTGCAAGGGAAATCCCAGACGCCGGGCTCCATCCCTGGCAGCCCCGGCTGCCCGCCCGGGACCGCAGGGAGCAGGTACGGGGCAGGCGGGACCCCCCGGCACCAACTGCCCGAGGATGCGCAGCCTCGGGGCTGGTACCCCCAGGGGCTCGGGATGCACCCGGGCTGGGCTGGGCAGAGGTGGCCAGCTGGGTTGCCCTGGAAAGGAGCTCTTCCTGGTATCCATCTTTTAAAAAAGAAAAATACTTTTTTTTAAGAAAAAAATGTGGGGTATTTGCTGCTTTTTTTTTTTTGCCTTTTTTTTTTTTTTAAGTCATGTTTTTGCACTTGAAACGGTCGTGGTGGGGCCAGTCAGGCTGAATAACGGGATCGGTGTTTTGCTGTGGGCTCGCGCTGCCGTTCGACATACTCCCAGAGCTGTCAGGCTGGGAGCGGAGGAGGGCTTGCTTGTGAGTGGCTTTTTAAACCCTGGGATTTCAACTGCTCCTCGGGATGAGTCGCAGCTCGGCAGTCCTGCACAGAGCCGATGTGCGGAGGGAAGGGAGATGCTTTCAGCTGAACCCAAAAAGTACGTGCCAGGAAGAAGGCTTTGGAAAGTGGGAGCTGGGCAGGGAGAAGGGAAGGGAGCGTTTCTCTTCTGCTTTGTTTTCTAAGGAGCAGTTTAAATGAATTGCTTCTCCTTTAAAAGGAAAAAAAAATCATCTTGTTGAAGTTGTTTTGATGGAATGAATTTTGATTTATTTTCTTGTGCAGCTGACCCAACTCTTCCCAAAGGGAAATGTATTTTCTTTGTGCTGTTTATTTTCGATTTTTAGTATGGATTTGGAGTTTTGGCTGACGGGAACACTCTGGCTATGCAGGGGAGGATGTAGCAGGTGATATTGCTTAGGATGGTACTTGTTGCATCATCAAGATCTAGTTGATAAAACCTTATTGTGATCTGGTCATTAATAGCAGGAAAATTTCAATGAAAAAGGAAATATAAATGAAGTCCTAAAGCAGATTTCAGAGTTGTTATCCTTTTGTGGAGCCGATTAATGTAATGTAAAGTGACCTAAATGGAGTGCTGTAGGAAGGTTTGTCGATTGTTTATATGTTTAGCTAGGATTATTTGAAAACATTCATAAAGAAAAGAGGATTTTCTTGTGCATTGCAAATTAGTTATGACGATTTGGGGCAGAAGACTGAGATGGGTTAGCAAACTAAATATGAAGAATTTGTGTAGCGCTGTCCTCATACACCCCCACCCCGACCCCCCTACTTCTGACTTTATACTATTACAATACTTTGTATAGATTTTAGGATAGAAGATCTCCTCATAAATCTTTAATAACTTGCCTGGACTTAAATGCATTAGCCAGCCCAGCCCTGGCATTTAGAGAAATCTACCAAGAATATTTGTTTCTCTTTCTAGTCTTAAGACTGGAAGAGAAAGGGTTATGGGAATGGTATGGGAGAAACTCCAGCTTGGGAGGGAAGCTGTGGATGCCATCTCATTGCAACATGTTGTCCTGGAATAAATCAGGAAAGAAAAAAAAAGTTGAGCAAGCTTTTTGTGGAGTCCTTCTAAGTCAAGTAACAAATAAGTGGCGAGTTTGAGCATGTAACTCGTAAGTCCAAATCATTTAAATGCACTGAGTGTGTTCTGGCACTGCTGAAGATCTTCACTTCAAATTGATTTTGTCTTTTAATCACATCTTTATCATGGTGGCTATGTGGGTTATTCTTGCTGTTAAACTTTCTCTAAAGTTTCCTAGGAAGTCTAAGTTCTGTTCCCTGTCATTATTTACTTGCCAATTTTTGAACTAGCTCACATTCTGCATTACTTTCTCTTGCCACAAACTTAGCTGTACAAAAACATGAGTATATTTGCAAATACCTCAGTAAGTTCATCAAGGCATTTGAAGTTGGATTTCTTTTTGACATTCTTTGACTGCTTTCAGAGGTTGCAAATTATCCCCCCCACAGTGTCCTGTACTTCCAATGTGCTGGGGTGCCAGCCTACACAGAGAGTGTGACTGCTGAGGATGCCTTGCTTAATTTAGCAGCTCTTGGCCAAACAGAGTTTGAAGCAGAATTCATTGCACACCCCAGATCGGGCCCAGAATAGAAATATGTGTCTGCATATTGTTGCAGGTGACTAAATGAAGCTGATAACATTCCTGAACCACCAGAATATGACAAAGCAACGTTACTAGATGAGATGATTCAGCATTTGGTATCAATGTACCCAAAAGTTTCTCAGAGTTATGCAAACATTACAAGAAAACATGGAATTGCAAGACATTGCAGCTGCAATACAAGCTAAGCTCTCTGAGCCCTGAAAAGCAGGAAATCTTAGTATATTAGTGCAAATGAAGTGAAGGAGTTACTCGTAACGCAGCTGAGAGGCAACTGTCAGACTGACCTGCACAAAATTATTGTATGCTACCAAAGCACTCAAGAATACAGCCGATAGACACCTTCTATAAATTCTCTGATGAGGAGAGTCACCCTGGGAAACATCAAAATAAAAAGATGTTCAAGCTTCATGTGTGGCTTTGGTAGACGCTGGGACTCGAGAGCACGCTTAGCAAGTAGATAACTAAACAGTCAGAAATGTGTGATACTGGATGGTAGTCAGTAGTTCAACACGCGATGACACGCATGCAGAATGTATGGCACAGGTCAAGTGTGTGGACTTGGGCTGCTGTGCAGCTGGATCACTACGTATGCCTCTGGGCAGCCGGTTGCAGTGAGGTCCGAGCCTGGGGTCACCGTCTCTCCTGCTGAGAGCAGACCCGGGGAATGGTATCAGCTGCTTTGTTTGACAGCATTTGCAAAGTTGAAGCATACCCTAGGAGAAAGCCCAAGAAACAGGCAGATGGACGTTTCTGATGTTTGCTGTGAAAATGGCCAGACCGCTGCATTTAATGGAGGATGCAAACCAGAAGACTGGAATGCCAGGTGGGGATATATGCCTGATGCCCACAGAAATTTACTGACTGCCATCAGCACAGATGTGTTGCCAACAAAATGACTGGCTAGATGACACCAAGTCCACGCTGACTGGATGATGATACAAGCAATTTAACTTAAACAACTACAGCTAGTCTAGAGCTAAAAGAGCAACAGAAAGGGGTATGCTTTTTTTGTGCCCTGTTAAGTCACCAGGGCCTGAAAAAGGACTTGATCTCAGGTGAGAAGAAAGTTTAGTTGGTTTTTTTAATTATAAAAAGGACAAAGTACTTCTATTGAACTTTCTGCAAACAATAACCCTAGTGATCAGAAAACTACTTGCCTTTTTTTTTTGGAAATAAAAACATACATACTTTCTTAAATACCTGATAGCTTTTGCTGCGATTTCTATACTGAAACCTTGTGCTAATATTCAAATAACATAGCTGACTAAACCTTCACCATGTTAGAGAAAGAGTGGCCATGGCTTAAAAACGTGCAGTGTTGGCCTCACCATGCCCTCGCTGACGTAAGAGGCCCCTCCCTCCACAGCATTGCAGTAGACCATCGCACAGAAGGTGAGCGTTAGCAAACGAAGGTTAGCGGTGACAGCAAGAGCACCGGGAAGCCCCTGGACTAATGCTGGTGCTTTGGAAAACTCTAGTGGCACTGCTTCAGGTAAGACAGGCTGAGAGATTTGGGGTTGTTCAGCCTGGAGAAGAGAAGACTATGGAGAGACCTTATAGCGGCCTTCTAGTACTTAAAGGGGGCCTACAAGAAAGCTGGAGAGGGACTTTTTACAAGGACGTGTAGCAACCGGACGAGGGCTAATGGTTTCAAACTGGAAGAGGGGAGATTTATATTAGATATTAGGAAAAAATTTTCACTCTGAGGGTGGTGAGGCACTGGAACAGGCTGCCTGGGGAAGGTGTGGCTGCCCCATCCCTGGAGGTGTTCAAGGCCAGGCTGGATGGGGCTTTGAGCAACCTGGTCTAGTGGGAGGTGTCCCTGCCCATGGCAGGATGGTTGGAACTAGATGATCTTCAAGGTCCCTTCCAACCTAAACCATTCTATGATTCTAAGTGCCAGTCAGTTAGTCCTAAAGCAGCGGATGAAGGAAGGCAGGTAGTCTCAAGTGCTGAAGGGCTGCAAGATTTGCAGTATTTGCAGTTGCTCCTTATTAGTGCATGAGGTAGAAGTCTGATGGTGTCCTGAGTAATGCTTCAAGACACTTAGATAATCCATTTGCAATAGAATTATTTTGTATTCAGCCATAATGGCTGTATAAGTGCTGTGAAATTGCTTTTCAACTCTGTTATTAGCTCAGTGTTTACCATTAGATCACAACAAAACTAACATGAATAAATTACTGTTAAAGGTCAGCACAAGTTTGCAATTAACAGTAACTACTTGTTTTTAATGGGCTCTTTACTTGTGGAGAAATCTTAAATCAGTAGCTCTATTACCCTGACAGCTGTTGTGAGCAGATTGTCCCTTCACCCTTTTTTCTGTGGAGAGATGCTCTTTAGTGCGATGCTTTTATGGAGGTGGGTGGACTGAGAAAGGCCCAGTGTGGGCTTAAATGTAGTACGAACATGACTTGAGACAGAAACAATGCTTTGTTAGACTCATTTTTTTGTTGTTGTTTTGGAGGATTCTTTGGTGCATATTAATTTGCTGGCTTGCTTATATACTTCTTAAAAACAAAGGTTCAGAAGGAGCTGGTTTTTGTCTGAGATGAGAGGTAGGGCTCTGCAGAAGAAAACCTGTGGGGACTCCCTGAGGCTTTCTGACTTGGCACAATAAAAACATGTTTGAAGTTAACTGGCTTGTGGGCTTCTCTTTTTGTAAAATGGCACTCTCTTCTTAAAACAAGGAAGGAAGCTGCCTTGTGCTGAGCTTTTCATTTCTGGTAGTTCATCATGGTTCCAAGCTGATGCTGCAAAGGCAATGTAGGAGTTGTTTCAAATGCATCCCGTATCTGGAGATATGTCACCATTGTGAGGGTGACAGGAAGACAATGTTTCCTAATATAGATGTGCAAAAACTTTTGTTACCCTTTGTAGAGTCTTGAAAAGTGGTCTGTGAAAGTTATTCAGAGTTAGAGAAAATTCTCTATGTAATTAAAACAAGAGGCCACATTAGAACAACTACACGGTCCCTATTTTCAGCGTGCTACACAGGGCAGTGGAGAGGGAAAGGGGAAGCTCCTTCACTGCTATATCAAAGTTGTCTTGATGCTTTTCCAGGTCAAAGTAAAGGCGCTTGCTTTTGTGTGAGATATTGTTTCTTCCTCTAACATGAGCGCTGCCATGAGATAATTAAGTTTTCTGACAGATAGAGAAGTTAATTTTAATACAGACACCTATTCCCACCGAATGTGTCAAAGCATGCTCCATTATTTTAGTGTTTTATAATTCTGGAAGTCTTTTGATTGCTGTAATTTCTCTCTAATTATGCCCATATTGCAGTTCCTTATTAGTCTGCCAGTGCTGCTCCAGTCTTCCTCTGAAATAAGTCTTTGGTACTGCAGTAGGTTGCTAATTCTAAATTAGCATTGGACATACGTCTGTTTGTTCCTTTAGCAATGCTAAATCCACAAGGAATTCATAAGTGCTTCACCCTCCAGGCGACTAGAAAAGCAATGATCTCCTTCCTGGATGAGAGTTTGTTTTACTCTTGCACTGGAGAGTTAAGGGAGGTTATGCCACTGCCAAATGCTTTCATTTGGCAGTAAAGATTTGCCTTTCACGGCAGAGATGGGTCATTTTGAATATTTCTCCCCTGATAATTTCCTTCTCTTCCCAGTCATCTCCATTATCTCCATTACCTGTGGTGGCTAGGTGTTTTATTCTAAACAGAGTATTTAGAGTATCCAGTGGGAATATGTCAGACTAAAATGCATTGGCCATCGGACTAAACAATGTATCAGTGCTCCAGTTAAATTCTCTAAAATTAATCATAAAATACTCCAAAGCCAGATTTTCATGGTACTTAGGCATCTAACAGTGCAGATAAACACCAAGGAGTATTTTCAACAACACGGGAGCAGAGTAAGTATTGCCACCAGTGCAATCAATAGGTGTGAAGTGCCTAAAAACCTCTGGAAATATGTCTGTTCATGCGGGACTTAAAGCCACGGTAGGAGAAAGTGTTACAAATTGAGTGGAGCACTGACTGCAGCCTTCCTATCCAAGAAATACGGTCCCAGTACAGATTACTCGTCTGTTAAAGCTAGGTGAAAAATGCGCGTATAGGTCCATTTGGCGTTGGTTGTCTGTCCCCTGTTCCTTGTAAAAGTAAAAGAAAGTAGGGTAGGAAGATTTTCAATTTACTGAGACAGCATACCTGTCCTCAAGTACCTGGAATAATTTTTCATTTCACTTGATGGCTTAAACCCGTATTTTTTAACTGTATGTCTCGGAGGATTTTACTCCTGGCATCATGGACTGTCTTAGGTTGGAAGGGTGGTTGTCAAGTCCCACCTCCGGCTCCACGCACGGCTGACTTCATCACTTTCAGATTCTCTATAGATGAAGATTGTGCTGTTCCTCTGGGCCCCTGTTATGGTGCTTCACCAATCTCAGTGAGAATTTTGCCCGCTGCAACTTGTGTCTGTTGCCTCTTGTCCTTTCACTGTGCACCTCTGGGAAGAATCTGGGTCTGCCTTCTCCATTCCCCCCTTCCATCCATATAGGAATATTAAACAGAGGCAAGCAGATATTACATGGGAATAATCCTCAGCTTAGAGTGATTAGATATTTCTTTGATCTAAACAGAAATTGAATGTTACAATGTTCATATTAATATCACAAATGTGCTTGAAGTTAACAGATTGAGAACGTGCACTCGCTGTATTCTCCATGTTCTTCCCCTAAACGCACTTGTTGCCAGATGTTGCCAGGTGTAAGATACAGGAGTTGGTGGACCTCTGGCCTGACTCATTTTAGCAATTTTCATGTACATAAATGTACATGACAGAATGATGCAAATGGCATCAGGAGGCTGGAGGTTGCTTTAAATTACCTTCCACAAACAAAATTCCTTGTTGAACCATGGAAATTACCCTAGTTGGGGAAGAATGTTTTTGGTTTCAGGCCTTCAATTAAGAATATTTCTTTATAAATAGAGAAATGCAGAGAGCAAGGTGGCTTCTCTGGTAAAACTCTAGTTCTTTACACTCAGCTATTAAAAGTTGAAAATAAAACTTAACTGAAATGTAGTTAATAGAGGAAGACTATTTCTACTATTATCATTGTGCTTTCTTCATCATTCAATACAATTTATCATAAGTTACAGAATGGAAAAAGTATAGAGCAGAGAATCCAGTAGGAACGAAATGACCACATTGATGAAAAATATTAGCTATATGTATTTTAAAATGTAGCGTTAGAAAGGCTATACAGGATTAGTATAAGCAATTAACATCTTGTCTTAACTATTTTATTAGGATGTGTTTTCATTTTGTAATCACATTTTGAAAAGCTTATGTCGGTTCTTGATTTTTTTTTTTCTCAGAATCCTTAAAAGTAAGCACATGTTTTCATGGGATCTATTTAAAATGCAGGACCCACTTCTCAGAGCAGTTTTTGCACACAGATCTTCTGGCAGGAGCTGAAGCAGCTGGGTCTCCCCGAGACGCAGAACAGTGCAGTGAAAAGACTGAGATGCGTAAAGCTAGAGGTGACTGGTGAGCGATTCACTCTCAGTTATCAACAGTAAGGAAGAAAATATTCTTTTAAAAAAAANATATGTTCAAACTCTTTGAAACAAGGGCAGGATGTTATATCTGCTGGCAGAGGTCAGAATTTCAAAATGTGGTGCCAGCATTTGTGGAAAGGCAAAGCTGTTTCTTCGTGTGCTCCTGTTTAAGTCAGTAACATGCGAGCATCACCTGGCAGCCACTTGCTGCTGTTCAGCCTGAAGCCAGGGGCTGCAGGAGTGGGAAAGGGCTCGGTCCGGACAGGAGATGGATGCTGCAGCCCTGCGTTGCCATCAGCAAACAGTGGCATCCCATGAATTTGCTTTTGATGCCTGGTGGGCAGGCTGGAGCAGGAACATCCTGGTCAGAGGTATCCATGGCTGGTGAAGTGGGAGCAGCAGTCATGAGTAAAATGGACCACGATGAGCTACAGGAGCTCAGAGGTGGTGGAGAGGGGAGAGCAGCTCAGGTGAGGAGCACATGATAATGCCAAAGGGTTACAGTGACAGTGAGTTCAGAGCACTCTCGCCACCGAGTGGCAAACATAGAATAAAGGGGTCTGGGTTTTTTTTAGGTGAACTTTGTATGACTACTAGAGAGCTGCAGTTAGCAGTAAGGTGCGCAGAGGCAGAAAAATAACCTATGAAAGTGTATGACGCATAATGCATGAGAAGATAAAAACATAAATATTTGCCGTAGAGTATAAATTATTTCTCCCTGAGGACTGCAAGATTTCTTATATTGAAGGAAAGAACTCTGTATCGTGTTTTGACTACACATGCTTTTCTTTAACATGCTCTAATTCTCTAAAAAAATATCCTGAGATTTCTGCGGGCTGCTTTGTTGTTTCATCATTCTAAGTCATCCATTCCCTCACGGACAAAACAAATATGCACTGAACCGTAATAATCCAGATAATTTTGATGCACTGTTAGCATCGATTAGATTTGTTCAGTGTGCTGCCTGCCTAGGCATGCATGGCTGGTGGTGTAATTCGGGGTGCATTTGGGCATAGCATCAGATAATTTTGAAGGCATTTATGGCCAAGGGGACAATATGGTGAATGTCTCAGGGATAAGGTTAAGGAACTGGCTGTGCTGGCGTGTGAGCCTGTGAGAGGTGAGGAGGGGAAGATGGACTGAGCCTCTGATTCAGCTGAGCATTAACAGGCTCTGGTAGTGGGCTTTTATTTGCTTGTTTTTCCAAAATGCTAAAATCATGATTGAACTTGGTTCTTTTAGGTTTTGCACTCTCAGGTTAGAGTCAGACGTACTTAAATAGAACATGAAATTTCTGTAGAGGAAAATGTTGTGAAGACCTGGGATGATTATACAAGTACACCAGTGCTGGAACAGAAGTGCCCTCAGAAAACATGCCTTTGGTATCTTGCTTTAACACTTTCCGGTTTTGGAAAAAATTTCCGTTGCCTCAAGGTTTGATTATAGAAACTCGGATTAGGGCAGGGAAAAAAATGTGCTAGTTACTTGCCAGTGCTTCCCCACAAAAACAAGGGAGCGAGCAACACAGCGTTCCTCCCAAGGCCGGGTTGTGCAGGCACGCTCAGTGGAATAATTTGTAATACTTTGAGTAAGTTGTCATGTTTGCTAACCCCTGCCCAAGTGGCGCAGATAGCGCTCGAGCTGGAACGCAAGTCAGCTCATTGGTTTTCAGCTGGTCTGATTTTGTTGTTGTTTTATTTATATTTTTTTTTGTACTCGGAGAAGCAAACCCACCTTTTGTCACTGATTTCAGTGGTGTGGCTCAGGATGTATATAGAAAATGTCCATATGCTTTCCAGAATAGACTTTATATTTTAAGTTTTTGTTAGTCTCCGGAAAGATCAGAATATGCCCTTAGATAACTTTGTACTCAGCAGACAGATATTAAAACTTATTTTCACTTTTATTGTTTACTTCTGATTGCAGTATTATTCTCATGTGAATCATTTTTGTATCATGTCTTATTAATTAAAAAACATACGAATTATTAGTAGCCCTTGCTTACATTGACTCATGACTGGGTATGCAGACACCTGAGCTTGCCTACGTTGTTGAGTATCTGCCTGGTTTAGTCTCATGACACTGAGTAATTGGTCAGGTTTAAGAAGTTTAAGCATAGATACCGAGGACCTGAAAGAAAGCGTCTTGTCAAAGCCGGAGCTGGGCTAAATGTGAGATTTTTAAAGATATATGCCCCAAATAAGTCCTGTAGTCAAATATTAATTGGCTTTTTTTCAACTGGCTGTCCAGTTCAGCAACAGCCCAGAAGCGCTCACTGGAATGGAATCGATTAGCTATATATTTTATTATAGAAAAAATTCTCAGGGTTCTTCTGCAAACTTACGATCTCAGCCTGGGCAAAATACCTGCCTAGGTCTGGAGCAGGTGCCTGACTTTAGTACCTGACTGCCTTTGCTATTTGTTGTACACAACACAGGCAGTTCCCGTTCTTGTGTGTCACTTTTGGACGAACTGTCTCAAATTCACGTTTCAGTTTGCTAAAACAATTGGCTTGTTGATTAAATGCATGCTATAAATATGTGTTTGAGTGTTTCTGGCTTCTGCATGAGAACTGATTGGAACGAGCTGTGGAAGAAGTGTCGCCCAGAGACTGATAAGAAAAGTAACTTTCCACATGTGGATGATTGCGGTTTGATTTGATTTTCTGAGAACCAAATTCATCCGTACTTACTGTGTGGTGCTGTAATGCAGTTCAATTAATGAGGGCAAGCAGAGTTGTTGTTTTGGGATGGGTTGGTTTGTTTGTTTTTTTTAATACCCAAAGGTATTAACAATATTTTCTGTAAGTATTCATTCTAAGTAAATAATATTTTGAAGAATATCTGACCATCACTAGCTTTACCATAGTTGCCACATAGCAGTGGTCTTCTGTTTGCTCATTCAAGAGTTCATATGTACAAGATATTCATTAAGCACCCAATTTTGTCATCATTTCAAAACAGATGGTGCTTCACACTGAAATTACATCTTACGTCGACCGTCAATGAAATTAAAAGGAACTTGGCAAGTATTACCTGGTAAGTGCTTCAGTTCAATGAACTGCTTCAAAAACATCTGTAGACTGGCACATGCGGACTGCTCCTGTATCATCAGACCTAAATATTGTTTATTTTCCTTTAAAATTTCCAAGCGTGACTGTATAGACTTACGTTTTTTGTACAGTAAAATCAAACTTCTACTTTGTGAACTCACATAGTGGGTCAGCACAGGGAGGCTGCTATGCTGTTAATTTACTCCCTTGTTAGTGCGCATTAATCCCCCCTGTAAGCAAGCCCTTACTTAAGCTCATTTCAATGTGAATGATTTCCACAAGATGAGCTTGTATCCATGACCAAAACCAGACCATAAATAAGGCTTTAGATACTCTTATATCCATCTAATGCCAATCATACCACCATTTCTGGTATTCTGATCCATTACTTTCTACCCCTACCCATTGAACAGGACCTGCCCTTGCCCTCCTTTTTTTAACTACATTTTTTTGTCTTCTGCATTGCAATCTTTATTAATCTTACCAGCCGGAAAGCAGAAACAGATGGCTCTAATTATTTGGACATCATTTTATCACTAAAAATCAAATTACAAAAAGATTTCATTGAATAACTTTCCCCCTCTGTTAGGTTTTCCATATTTATTTTGGGAGAAGTAGACCAAGTTTATTTTTATATCTGGTGCCTGCTTCCTTTGCCAGCTATTTGAGGGACAGCTGTTAATTGTTTATCCTCCATTTGCCTGCAGATCTGTTAGTTACCCTGCCAGGAAAGCCCTCCAGGCAGCCATGTAGGTGACAGCATTTTGATGTTGTAGTCACATCGCATGTAAGGGTAAGGCCACATCATGATTTATGTGAGTTGTCAGGTCCAACAGCTCACAGAGTCAAAACACAAGTGACTGTAGCATTAATTTAGAAGGAGGCAAACAGAGCAAGTACAGGATAGGCAAGTATGCCAGAAGCTGGCCCCGGTGCAAGTACTGGCATCTTCGTGGGCTGCATGTTTACAGTCGTATTTTTGAGTGAAACAATCAGGTCATTCTGGATGGTGTCTTGAAAAACCTTCATTTAGGAAACAGATATGTCTGCACCAGAGCATTTGGGATTCTGTCCCAGGACCACAAATGGACAGAGGCAAAGCCAACCCGGGAGAAAAATGGCCGGGTGAGCACATCTCATGTGAGCCCTTGAAAACTCGCCTCATCCATCATAGATTCAATATATCGGCTGAATAAAATGTAACGCCTTCTTTTATTAACTCTGTCTTAAATCACATCATTAAAGAGAAGTAACCAAGCTGTGGCTTGTACAGAACAGGCTTTTCATTCTGCAATACATGGCTGCGATGATACTGAGCACCCATAAACACAATTTATCGAGAGAGATGTGCTGAATCCAGGGCAGCCGTGCATCACCATGGCAGTGTGAAACAGCTGGAGCTGGGGGAGCAGCTCACAGCACATCTTTTAACTCTGTAAGGTTTCTGATTGTATTCTCAGGGGGTCTAAGTTCACTGCTAATAAAATGAAAATGAATAGCCTAAAGTATAACCGCACAGTGTATTTTAGCAGTTAAAGAGCGGTGGCGTGAGATGGATACAGAATCCACACTTTGCTAAGTCTGAAAGGCAGGACCTTTCCATTAGTATAAACTGTTTTTTTGCTGATTCATACCAGCTGCCATTGACCATATATCTTTTTGGTGGTAAAAGAGGCTAATATAGACATAACCTGGTAAGATATAACAGTGACTATACCTAATGCAACCTGCTGTACTTAGCTGCTCTCCTGCTTACCATGTCATTTGGAAAGATTTGTAATAGTTATTTGGGTTTTCTTGGGTTGGAAAGAGTCACAGCAACTTGGAATATTCTTCTATAGTTTACTTTTATTCTTATTACTTGGGAGAAACTAAAAGTACCAGAAAAATGCGTAGAGTGGTAACAGCTTTTAACACTATCAGCAAGAACAGCTTTTTGTTAGAGCATGTCACCAGGCTTCAAAATTCTTTTTCATATTTCTAGTCCACATCCTCATAGAGTAAAACATTTACATTAGCAAGTATTTAGCTTGTTAATCAAAATTACCGAAACCCCCAGCTTCTTACATGTGTTACTTTAGGAAAAGAGAAAAAGGTTAAATTTTGTGAATATCTTAAAGACTTGGTGACACTGATGGTTTGTCTCTAATCGGGTATTATTCTCTACTGAGAAAGGGTCTGTATCAGAAAAGCAGTGTTTGTTCAACAAAGTAGACTTTAAATTCTCAGCCTTAAGAGCATCTAAATATCGATTCTTAAAGTTTTCTATTGTGAAATTATGCCAAATTAGTGAAATTAATTGTGTGACTAAAATGAGGTATAAATTCTCTTTCCTTAGCTTGTGCCATTTGTACTGGTTTAGCCTGGTCCGTTTAGAAAGTTTCCACTATTTTAATGAAATTCTTTGTTATCAAAGTTGGGGGTTTCTGTTGAAATATATACACACACACACAGACAAATACGCACATTTATCTTCTTAGATCCAAATTACAGTGTTATAAATGGTTTTCTGTCTTTATCAACTTGCCATGTTTCATACAGCCGGATGCCTGCCACATCCTGCTGTCTCAGGGTAACACCGGCAGAGTAAGTAGCCACCTTTTCATTCAGATCTTTAAAGTTATTCTTACTGCTGTTAACATCACAGAAAAAGTGCCTGTGGTATTTTATGGACTCCCCTGAAGGCAAGTTCCCTTTTCCAAAGCCTGTGTAATCTAAACATCCCTCACTTTAGCTTCTCGCTGAGATTGTAGGCTCTGTGTAATCCCCGGTATTTATTACCTTTGAAATTCCGCTCTGCAAGCATCAATAGTTTATATTTCATCCCATTTTGCCAGCAAACTGTAATCTGAGTTTACAAATGTGTCACATGAGACATTTTTCAGCTTTTGACACAGCTCACCTCTTGTAACTGAATAAATGAGACCAAAATGTCCAAGTCGGCTTCTCTTCAGCAGAGAGATAAGGTGAGACACCTTTGGGTGTGAAATTCGTAGTTCATTTCTCAAATGAGTTTCTGCAACAGTGAGTTCCCATATGATGAAGTAAAGCATAATGCATACGACAAGCAAGTACTACTTGCCCTGAATTGCAACATCTGTATAATACTCCTCTATATAATAACCTTCTCTATGGGGGTAAATCTTGAGTGCGTTCAGCAGATAAGCTGGAAAGGAAGAAAAAAAAGGTCCTTTTTCCTTTCTCCCTAATTTAGCCTCTATGGTATGCATTGCCAGAAATGAGGCAGGTTTCCGATTTAGCGCACACGCACTTGAAGGAGATTAGGTTTGAGGGAAGAGGAAAGGAGTTTATTGTGGTTAATTTGCGTGCCCAGGCAGCCCTGCTCTGAAAGCACGGCGCCGTCTGTGCCTGGTGCCACCGAATGGCCACGGCTGCACTTCCTCGCCAGGCCACCTCCCTGTGTGCTGCCCGCTCTTACATTACCTCTCGCACATTCTTCAGGGGTAAATGCTTCACAGGGTGACATTTTTTCTTGCTGGTTAACTGCTGGAATGGCAGTGACAGCCCCTCAGTGCAGCCAGCACCAGCAGACGCTCCCTTTCATTTCGTTCTACTTTTACGGCGATGTTATCTTCAGTGAAGTGTCACGTTGGCAGTAGCCATCCTATTATGGGTAGAGTCTGTCAGACCACTGCAGAAGCTTGAAAGCAGCTTTCTGCTTTGAAGCAATAGCTCTTGTACCATTTACAACATCACTTCAGCCCCAGGAGCTTTGCTGTCACCGTTTCTGCTCCAGACCCTCTGTTTTTTGGATGCTCGGGGTGTGCTGTGCATTGCATCGAGTGCTTCCTATTGCCGAACGCAACCCGCCTCGGGGCGCACCCTGGTAGGATCGCACAGTCAAGGGGATAATGCCCACGGCTAGAACTGTTGTACGTTGAAGGAGCTGTAGTGCATGTACTTATAGATGAGTGAGGAATAATAGAAGGCAGAAAGGAAGAGCAGCAGAGTGGGACATTAGGAGCTAGCAGCTGGGGGAAAAAAAGGCTGCTCTCACCATTCTCACCCCTTAAATACTACCAGTGGGGTGATAGTTATCATCTTGAGCCTGTTCTGTCACCCAGCTCCTCTCCCATAAGCCAAAATCTGCCTTGTCCCACACCCCACACGTCACTGAGCTGCGCAGCGGCGAAGTGTGGCGATGCCGAGCAGGTTCCCAGCTGTGACAAGGTGCCATACCTTTGACTAAGCTGTCCAGATCTGACCACACGTGCGAGCACTCTGCATGGCTTAGCTGCTTTTGACTTGGTAAATAAGAATCTCTGTCAGGCAATTCTGACTCTTCTCATCGATAACGCTAATGAGAGCTGAGTGGATTAGCTGTAGGCTGCTCTGTGGCTGAATTTAGCAGATGATAAATCTGAATTTATTTTTAAAAAAAAAAAAACAACATACAGAGTTGGTGGGGTTTTATTCATGTGTTGGAGATAAAGGCCAGTAAAAGAGGTGTCAAGAACATTTAATGTATTTGTGCTTACCCAGGCAACGCTGCTGTTGCTGTTTTATCTCTAGTTTCCTACCCTTTTCATGGGGAATTCCCGGGTTTCGCAGCACTAAGTTAGTGGTTAGGGAGCTTGGGGAGAGCTGGGGGATTTAATGTTTGTAAATGTGGGATTTGGTATCACTGCTTCTAACAAAACCAAAGTATGACAGGCTATTCCTTGTTGAACTGAAGGTTGTGTTGTCGGCTAGCTATGCGCCCCCAAGTGGGGCAGTTACCAGAGCGAGTTTTATGCCAGCACGTCTTCGCCTTTTTCACACCATCATTGCAACTTCCTTAATATTTTTTTCCAGTCTGTTTTCCCTGTTGTTTTTTTTTAATATAAATATGTACTGTTAAAGTAACGAAGGCTACTTGAGGGAAACTTGATTACAGGGAACGTGAGAAGAGTGCAGAGATCCGTATTTGACTTGCACAAACTGTGGCAGCGAGTGCTCTGCCTTCCTTCAACAGACTGAACACGTGTGCCCTGTGACAGGCACCCTGAATGCGCTAAGCTTTCCTTTCCTTCTGTTTCCTGTTCAGGGTTTGAACATGGGCAACCAGCCACATGCTGTGACCAAGACAGAGGTCCCCGACCATGTTCTTTACACTGTAGGAACATGTGTGCTCATTATTGGCTCCATTGGCATCATCGGAAACCTCCTAGTTCTCTACGCATTTTACAGGTACAAAAAATTCCTTCTACGGTTAATCTGACTGGCCTCGAGGTTCACATGTGCCTCTGTGCAGATGTTCTGCACTGGTTTCCTCTTGGATTACATCTCCAAGCAAAGGCTGATGGCATCAAATGGGGGAAAGCAACACATCCCTGCCCTTCACCACGTCACTGATAACTTCAGCGTAGAATTCCTCATGTTTTAAGGAACCAAAGAAAATAAGAAAACAAATACCATGTCCTATTAACAATTCTACTGAAAAGTTTAAAGGAGAGCTTAATACTTTTAATGATAGAAACAGCAGATTTCTTCACTCACCCTGTAGAATTTGCAGAAATACTTGACAAAAACAGAAGCTCTTTCCAGCAGCCCAGATGTTCTGGAAAGACCAAGAAAACAATGCACTACGTGAAACGAGCTCATGACACGACTGTATTCCCTGCTTCAGGCAGATCATAGGATTTCTGTCAGATTGTGTGCTCTCTTGGCTTCTGACAGTGTAATATTAGACAGCCAAAGCTACTGCAGCCAGAGTATGCAAAAATCTTATGGAAAAATAAATACCCTCCTTCTGTCCCACACTGTGATGACAGATTTCAAAATCCTCCTCGCTCACTGCTTGCTGTCATCAAGTATGTTGACGCGGAGGGGGCGTACAATGCTAGGAACACCAGTGGGATTATGAACCAAGAGTTAGTTTCCTACTCTTTAATGTTTAGGACAAATAAATTAGTTTCATTATTTTGAATAACTGGCTTTTAATATGAGATAGAGGAGAAACTGAATTCCCTGCAACTGTAGCTACTGTCATGATTTTTGAAATGCAGTACAAGCTCTCAATTTTTTCTTGAAATGTATTTGTTTCAGCTAGTGTAATAGAAGTATTAAATTGTCAAAGTAGGAAAATCTCCATAGGGAGACAAGCACCTGTGAAGGTGTGAGCTCTGCACCCCCTCTCACCCTGCTTTGGCAGGCAGCTATGGGACCAAAGATTTTGTTAGAATTACGGAAGCATTGAGGTGGCTTTCTCAGTTTCTTTTGCAGCACTTCTTTATCAGCATGCAGAAAGAAATTCATGTTAGCAGCAAATGCTGATCTTTTAAAGCACATCACAGAGGTCTCAGTTGTTCAACTTTCTACATTGAAGGAGGCGTTTGGGGGAAAAAAAACAATTATTTCAAACTGTTGAGAATTACTGCATGCAGGTTCCAAGAACAAAGCTGTTTATAAACTTCTGCTTCCTCCCTATGCATCTCAGAGTGTGCCGAGTCACCTCTTTCTGTATTATATGTACCTGACACTGTGTAAAGTCCTGAATTCAAACTCTAGATATCAAAGCTCTTTACTTTGCCATGTGACCAATATGGTGGCTCACATTGAGGGACTGCTAGTTCAGCATGACACCTTCTCAGTATATCCCTCAAAAGTGCCAGTTTTAAGGTAGATTTGGGTGAGCTGAACTCACAAATTAATTTAACTTTCATAGTGGGACATAATATTTGATGAGAGCAACAAGGGCACATTCAACCAAACAGCCCCAAGTAAAAGTGAGAGGTTCTTTATCACGTTGCCAGTATTTTTATTCATCTTAGCCAGAGCCAATGGTAATCTCAAATATTGGCTGAATGTTTCCGAGGAGGTTGTAACTCCAGCTATTCCTAATAAGTAAGACTACATCAGGTGGTGAGATATGGGGAAAAAAAATGGAAGTGATTGTTTTCTTCGGATAAAGTTTGTTTGCAGACCGACTGCTTCTTTCAAGCTCCTTGTGGTGTTTAATGTTGCCTGTTCATCTGCAGCTGAGCGTTTTTGCTGTCTCTTATGAGATGTGTATGAACAAAAGTATTTTTTTCAAATCTTTGTGCATGCTCTGTGCTGTAGCACTTTGCAAAGGGTCATTTAGTTAGTGGTAATGTAGCGGCTTTTCAGGTCAGCACCTTTTAAAAATTCACCAAAAGCAGGTCCTCACCAAAAGCAGGTCCTTTGGCTCTGCAACCTGCTTCAGATCCTGGTCCTGTGCAGTGCAGGACAGGCCCAGTGTTACTGCTTTTATAGGGAACTGCTCTCCTCCTGAACAAATCCATGTTTTTTCAAGACAGCTGGAATTCTCCTCAGTTTGAAGAGGAATAATAATCCATTTTATCCCCCCTGCTATTGCCAGTCATCATTTTGACCACCAATTCCAACCTGGATAGTATTTGTTTATGCTAGTAGGCAAAGTTATAAAGTTAACTGTTCACTTCATCTATTTAAAATCACGTATTTCTCATGTTTTTAAGCAACAAGAAGCTGAGGACACCCCAAAACTACTTCATAATGAATTTGGCTGTGAGCGACTTCCTGATGTCGGCTTCTCAGGCACCCATGTGCTTTGTCAACAGCTTGCACGGAGAGTGGATACTTGGAGATATAGGTATTTTTCAACACCAATTCGTACCTCACCAGCTCTACACTGTCTGCAGCCTATTTTAGCCACAACAATCTCAGCTTGTGCTGTGGAGAGAGCAGCACAAGGCTCTTGAGAGACAATCCAGGTTCTTGGCATCATCAGTCAGCATGAAGGCAAATGTTTTGTGTTATAGGTTTGATTCTTTCATGTTAGTTATTTTGGAAAGAAAGGAGTCAACATCAACATGTAATCATGTTACCCTTTAGCTTGTAAGGGCAGCTGCTGTGGCTGAAGATGGGTAGAAAAGTTTTATTAAGTCATAAATATTTTTTTTCTTGTATTAGATTAAGAGGGGGTTAATATTTTTATTTAGCAATGTATCTTGATATCCATTAGCATACTTCTAGGAATCTCACATTTAATTAAGAGATTTTAAAAAAGATAGTCAGCTGAGGACTCTGCAAATTTAACCTTCTTTCTTTGCAACCGCAAGAAAGAAAAGGTGATGCATGCTCAAATTATAGCTGAGGTGTGAGTATAGCAAGTTCCTCAGAAGGCTCAATGTTCTGCTCGCTACTGCTCATCACATCATTGGGCGAAAACTTACACCAAGTAGCGGTTATGTACTGGTGGAGCAAGCCCAGAGACCATGTATTATTTAGCAGCACAGAAGGGCTCTGCTGTAGTTTGAGGATGTTTTTAGTCTTGCTCATCCCCTAAGATAAAATCAGCATAAATTACCATGATGCCACAAATGACGTGATAGATTTGGGTTGAGTGAGATCTGGTTCTTAATTGCAGGTTACTTATAAAGACTTTAGAAGGCGTCTGCTTTAAGGTTGAATCTGGTATTTCGATTGCCTCCCATTCCCAGTGGGCTGTTGTCTATAAGCACAGGGGGTGATGCAAGATCTCAAAAAATGAATGAACACTCGACACAGGTTTCTGAATCAAATTATAGACAGTGTAACTCTACAAGTTTTCATGCGCAATGCCTGAATGCAAAGAGAGGGAAAAATCCTGTTTCATGTAAAAACTGCCTGTTTTTTTAAAAAGTGCTGCTGTTAAATACAGGAGCTGGAACTATGTTTTACAGCTGGTCTTTTAGCCATCAAAATTAAATGACTTTTACATTTTTAAGCCACATAAACCAAAGTCATTTTTCAAAACATCCATCTGTCATTAACAGACAGATGTCTGCTGCAGCCTATTAAGATCAATATATTTGGCAACAGTCCAGGAAAATGTAACTTTAATTAGATTGGATTTTCTTTGAGGCAGTTTTCCATTGACAAAAGGTTCCTAGTTGCAGCCTGCAGTGGACAGGAGGACTTGTTAAATACATACATTTTTATTTTATTAATAGTTGTGTTTTTTCTAATAAACACTTAATAATCATAAAATTGTGAGCCTAAAAAAAATCTTTTAATGGAAGAGAAGTCCTGAGCCAGGAAAAAATGGGAGGTTTTTCATGTCAGGCTCAGAGAGAAAACATCCGTCTGTTTTAAGAAAATCCCTGACATTGCCATTTTCTGCTTCAGGCTGTGACTTGTACGCTTTCTGTGGGGCACTCTTCGGAATAACCTCAATGATGACTTTATTAGCTATTTCTGTTGACCGCTACCTTGTGATCACTAAGCCCCTGCGATCCATACAGTGGACTTCAAAGAAACGCACCATCCAGATCATTGCGGTTGTATGGTTGTACTCGCTGGGATGGAGTGTGGCTCCGCTCCTCGGGTGGAGTATGTTGTCTACTCTCTATTTCTTCTAGCGTTCCCTATGTGGTCTGTTTTAGCCTTGTATGAAAAACAAAAAAAAGATATTTTTTTGGTAAGTTCTCTGGTGGATGTCTAGCCAGCACCTGATGGTTTGCTGTTGTACTGTGTATCTGCACCAATTGCAGTACAGATACCGTCCTCCCCACTACCCCCTGGTTGTCCAAGCAGAACAAATTGCAGATGGAGTATGAGGTGTATCTCAGACCCTGGCGGTCAGGAGCTCCTCTCCATGTGTGCACTTGTATTCTTAGACCACACATATGGTACAGCATGCATAGCTCTCGGATACTATATGTACAGTATGGGGTTTACTTTAATTGCTCAGTTGTTGGATCGGCAGCTGCGCAAGTTTTGGGTGTATGTGTAAATAATCTATTCCATGTATTTCATAGGTTCCTATGTGCCTGAGGGCTTGATGATATCCTGTACGTGGGACTATGTAACCTACTCCCCTGCAAACAGAAGTTACACCATGATTTTATGTTGCTGTGTGTTTTTTATTCCCCTGATAATAATATTCCATTGCTATTTATTTATGTTCCTGGCCATAAGACGTACCGGCAGGTAAGCAATGTAGCTGAAATAAGTAAATCCCCCTTTTCTTGTATTAGAAGATTTTCTCAATTTCTTTAGTTGCAGAAAAATCTGAATCAAAAAGTAATCTGAATTGAAATTGGAAATAAAGGGGCAGATCATTAACAGCTGTAACGGGAGAAATAATTTTGCCAATGTAAAAACTGGAATGGATGTATGTAGTATGGAGCAGGGAAAGAAGTCTCTGGTGGTTCTAATCTTAGCCCAGAGTGTGGTAATTAATAGTATAGCAGATAATTTGATAGTTTGGATTATTTGTATTTCAGATTTACAATACAAGGAACACAGTCCCTGTGCACTCCAGCACAGTTTTCAGCCCCAAGGGATGATAAATAGCATGTAGCAATGGGGGCATCATCTGCCTTTGAGCTGCTCTGTAAACATAACAGTCCTCATATTTTTTGACAGTTTTATTTAAGGCAGGCATCCCAGAAAACCTTGTGGTTCACTCAAGCATCACAACTACACGCACAATATCTGGCTATGCTTGTTAGGACACTTCTTTTTAATTATTTTTCAAATTCTTGGTCTATAGTTGAAATAAAATATCAGCAGGATGTTAGATCACTAAAGTAACTTCATTCCGTCAGTTATTTTTCTCCTAATGAGCACATGACTTGCCTTTGGTCCGACCCAACACCAGCTGTTGTGAGTCCTTCTCACTGCTTACAGTGTCATCAGCTCCGATGGCTTTTAGCTGTGCCTATCTGCAGGAATTTTTTTGAAGTCATTTGGCTTCACAAGGCTAAATTCTGGTTTTAGAAGCATATTTAGCTATATGCCTAAATTGAGGTTCTTACTGAGCTCTGTTTTTGGCCTTAGTCTTGGTTTTTGCTATGCTTTGCATATTCATATTTGATGCCAAGCAAAGGAGCTAAGAATGCATCCTTAAAACAGTGGTGTCCTGTACACCCATGAAGCACAGTGGCCACAAGATTTTTCTATGTCTTTGTCGTGGTTCGACCCCAGGAGGCAGCTAAGCACCACACAGCTGCTTGCTCACTCCCCCCATCCCAAGTGGGATGGGGGAGAGGATCGGAAGACTACAAGTGAGAAAACTCGTGGGTTGGGATAAGAACAGTTTAATAATTGAGATAAAATAATAATGACAAGGATAACAACAATAAATTGTAATGAAAAAGAAAATAACAAAAAAAAAAACCCAAGAAAATACAAGTGATGCAAATGAAAAACTGTTGGTCACCACCAACCGGCTGATACCCGGTTTGTTCCCAAGAGGCAGCCCTGCCCCAGCCAGCCTTCCCCCTTGTTTATACGTTGAGCATGACGTCATATAGTGTATGGAATATCCCTTTGGCCAGTTTGGGTCAGCTGTCCTGGCTGTGTCCCCTTCCAGCTTCTTGTACAGCCTCAGGCTCCTCGCTGGCAAGGCAGTATGGGAAGATGAAAAAGTCCTTGACTTAGTGTAAATGCTGCTTCGCAACATCTAAAACATTAGTGTGTTATCAACATTATTCTCATCCTAAACCCAAAACACAGCACTATCCCAGCTACTAGGAAGAAAATTAACTCTATCCTAGCTGAAACCAGGACAGCCTTTTGCTCATTGATACAGCAAACTCGCTTTATGGGTGTGTTCACAGCGCACCAGGAAACAGTTTGGTACTCTACTGGCTGGTAATTACCATGTTCAGCCTGAAATATATCTTCATTTAACAACAGTGATATGCAAAAATTGTTATTTCTATGCTAAACTATATAATATATATAAATAATATATATAAACTATATAATATGCTGAAGTACATAATTTTTTTTTTTTAATTAAGTGTGAGGTATTTGTCTGATGTGAGAAGATAATGTCATGGGACATTTTCTGGCAAACATATTAGGACTGCCTGTTGTACTTCCCCTTGAAAAAAACTCTTCTCCAGTGAATAAATCTGCAGGGAAGTAAAATTTTCCCCAAAAGAATTTGGGGACAGGTTCCTCAGAGTAGGCAGGGTATTGCAGCACGTCACCTTGTGAGCTGGGATTTCTGCAAGCTGTTCCTCCCTTGGAAAGGGAAAGCCATCAGATTTGATTTTGCATCCAGCTGTGCCTTTGCTTGTTCCACCTGTGAGAGCAATGAAGGGCAAGGGATACCGCTTTCTTTACCCTCCCAACCTGAAGCCCTCCTTGTGTCAGAATAAGGAGATGACAATCCCATCCTGTAGTCCCAGGGGTTCTTCTGGCTCAGTCCTACGCACGGTCAAAGATCAGGCAAAACATGTGGGACCATTTTATGACATTAATTACCTCCTAGATTTTTAAATATCAGAGGACAAAAGAATAGTTAGAGCAGGGAAAGATGAAATGTTTCATTTTGCATATTGCTGAGAATGTATTAGAGATGTTGCACCTTGCTTTTTCACCCTCCTGCTGACATATCTGTATTTTTTTTGCCCTCACAGAGATGTTCAAAAGCTGGGGTCCTGTAGCCGGAAATCCTACCTCTCTCAGTCCATGAAGAATGAATGGAAACTGGCAAAAATTGCTTTTGTGGTCATCATTGTGTTTGTCTTGTCCTGGTCTCCGTATGCTTGTGTCACCTTGATTGCCTGGGCAGGGTAAGTGGAAAAGTAACCTAAAGAGTGTGGGTTATTCGAAACTATGATTAGTACTGTCATCCACAAGAAACAGGTCTCCCTTTGGAATGAGTTTTAAATAGGTATTACACTAGAAGTGATGTTGCTTTCTTCAGCCTTGGGGATAAAGCCAGGACAGGGGTTGTGCATGTATTTTTAAACTCTTATGACTTTTTATCTACCTTTTTGGTACACGTTTTTTCCTCTCCCCCACGATAACTTTCATTGAATGAATTGGAGGAATTACTTATTTTCACTCCTAATACCTGTTCTCTTAAGAGGTTTCCACCACACACTGCTGCCTCTGACAGAGGGCAGTAGAGAGATTGAATTCCCAGGTCTTCACTCCTGAGCTCCCATCTTCCTCCAACCGCTCTCTGCTTCAAAGGGACCTGTTGTCTTGTCATTGTGTGTTGTTGATTTCAAGGTCAGGTTGGATGGGGCTTTGAGCCACTTCAGCTAGTGAAAGATGTCCCTGCTCGTGGCAGGGGTGGGGGGGTGGACTAGATGAACTTTAAAGGTCCCTTCTGACCCAAACCTTTCTGTTATTCTGCGACATTGGTTGTGATTATCCTGTGCTGACACTGATCATGTGTGAGTGACTGTGGGAGCTTAAAGACAAGATGAGAATGTTGATTCCAAACCACTTGTGTTCTTTCTTCTGCAGTGTTTGCAGCTGGGTCATTGACACCCATTGCTGTGCAGCACAGATGCTGCTGCTGAAAGATTTTTAGGTTTGATTCTGTTTGGTTTTTTTTTATCATCTTTCCCTTTCCCAGATGGTCACAATGGGGGTTGTTTAGGGTTTTGGTGTTGGGTTTTTTTGCCTAGTGTAGAAACAGGGAAAGTGGCTCTTCGTGTTCCTGATCATCCTCAAATAGATAACTGATTACTTGCATGTCTTTCATCTTCTTCAAATGAATGAAAACAAGTATACCCTGTCAAATTCAAGCCTTTCATATGAGCAAAGAATGCATTTGAATGAATTAATGTTTATGGGGTATTTCTTATCAAGAGATGACAGCACAAAAGCAGTCAAAAAGAGTAATATATTTTAACAATTTAGTATTAATCCATGGCATAGATGTGTTTGTAATGTTTTTGCTTTGTTTTAGTCGAGGCAACACCCTAACGCCATATTCCAAATCTGTGCCAGCAGTTATTGCCAAAGCTTCTGCAGTCTACAACCCCATCATATATGCAATAATTCACCCAAGATACAGGTACAGTAAACATATAGGTATGTGTTTAACTGTACATGCAAATGTGTTTTTTACAATGAACAATCTATCCCCCATTGTCTCAGCCTTCCCCCATGCGATGCACGTTCCCACCCTGACCACCCCATGATGGGATCCACGTGGGCACAGCCTGCACCGCATCCACATCCCTGTACCGCATCTGGTACAGGGCAGCCCGAGCTACACGTGGAGCTCCAGACATGGCCTCGGGGGTGGTCGACTGATGGGAACAGTCCCTTCCTTCACCTTGCTTCTCCCTCACAACCCTGCTCTGCCCTGTGGAGCTGCACAATGCCATGACTGGCAGGAGGAGGTGATGCTCAGGGTCATCTTTTGCCGTGTCAGTGCTAAAGAACACTCTCCAGATAATAGTTCCCAACCAGCGAGGCTCAAAAATCACATCATCACCAATTTAAGAAGCTATATATGCTTATGTTCCAGGTTTGGTTTTCTGAAACATTCAAGTTATTCTCTTTATACCAACTTCAGTTGTACTGTAAAAAAGTTGCTGGTCTTTGGGAGAAGCTCTGTAAGGATCAAACGGCATTTTCATAGAAGTCCTGTGCAAAATGAGAGCTGTAGGAAGCCATCAATCCAGACAGAGCTCCCTACAAATGAGAAAGGTTCCCAAATATGCTGAAAATACTGCTTTTTCATTAGCAGGCTCGCCAACTTTGGTCAACAAATATTTGCCTTCAAAAAATAAAGCAGACATTTCTGAAATACTCTGCTTTGTGGAAAGAAGTCTCTTCTGAAGGCTGTTTTCGTATTTGTTTCATTTAGTTGTTTCAGGGAAAAGACTTTGCATTCTTTATCTTTTTGAAAAATATTAGCTTTGACTTTAAAAAAACGTTTTACACTACACTAATGGGGTTCAATGGGCAAAATGTGATGTTGATTACTTCTCTGAAACACTTCAGTGTTTTTTTTCAGATATGAAATATTTCTGAACCTATGCCTTCATAAGCAAATTATACTATACTTTAATTCTACTTATTACAGATATCAATTACTGTATATTTTCAAAAAGAACACTGCCAACCCGGCACGTTTTCACTAACAAATACCAAAACACTGTTCAGTCTCGATAAGCTGCATGGTTGGCCAACTTTTCTTGCCTTTTTATTTCCTTCTCAAGCCTCTCACAGGCAGTGAATTAGTTTCTGAGATGAAAGGTATGAATTCTGCTTTATATCCAGGCCCTCTGACTGCAGTAAGGTAAGGAACAGAGAGTATAAAGATAACTTGTTCCCACAGAGTAGACGATTAGAAAGGTAACAATGCAGTGTAAAAAAAGATTTCCATACTGTCACTCTGATTGGAAACCTACAAGTATATATAAACAGAATGATAATTTAATATACCATAGAAGACAGTGCTGCAAAGAATCAAAAACCTTTCCCTTTGCAGAAGAAGGTCCGTTATAACCTCCTTTAATAATTTCTCTAGAGCATCCCAGTTGGTCTCCAGAGACCAGCTCAGTATTCCCCAACATTTAGGGAAAGCATGAGAAGGAACCACCTCGCGTTTCAGAAAGGTCACCTGCTCTTTGAGCTAGCTAGGAGCCGGAGGCATGCGTAGTATGGACACATCAAAAATGACCGTGTCTTCTGCTGTGTGGTCCTAAAAGGAGTTACAAAGTACTTTTGCAAGGGAATAAGCTGGCATGGTGTTCTGCTGAATGGTTTCAAGCAAGGACAAACTTAACCCTGCGCTTCCCAGACACTATGCAAGCTAGAACTTCTTTTTTTGAAGTCAATGTATTATTTAGAAATGTCCTCCCAGCTTCAGCTCAGAAATATGTTTCAAGTACTGGAAAAGTAAGTCACCTCTGGTAAAACTTCTGAAATACTTGGTTTCCAAAAATCCAGCAAAATTAGCTTTTAGGGGGTGGGGGTGTGTGTGTATTTTTGAATTTGTTTGTTTGTTTAACCTAAGAAAAGGGATACAACTCCATTGTGTTCTCAGCCCTATCTCCAGCTTTAGGTGGGCTCCTAAATATTTTTTTTCACCTTTGTGACTCACAGCAGTGTACGCAGAAGAAGCTATACCTCGCACAGAAGGTACAGCTCAGAGCTTGCAATTCCCTTCTGTAGCTGCACATAATGTGGTTTTGAAACATTGGCAGTGAAAAATACTTTATAAGCTAAAAGGAGAAATTCTTGTAACAGAACTGTTATTCAGCATATCTCTAGATTTTTCTGCAAGTCTTTCAAAGCATATCTACCGCAAAGGGATGCGGTATCAAAAGTTCGGCTGAAACACGGGGATGCGGTGGTGCTAAATGTATAAATGCCCACTAGATGGCAGGGTTAGTCGTTGGTATGAGGTTCGTCTCGCCCGTGAAAAGGAAAAGCTGCCGGGTTATATTGCCTGAAAACTCGGATTTGGGAGCTGGAAAGAGAGTTCATTGTTTTGAACGTCTGATGAGTGAAGTTGTGGTTGTAAGAACAGTTAAAGCTTCTCAGAAGGCTGGTGGAAATATACCCAGAAATGGTGAAAACATATATTTTGCTTGAAAATATCTGCGATCGTAAATAACATCCTTTTGCATCCTCCAAAAGCCTGAGTCCATCTTAGTTTTTGAAGGTTACAGAGTATTTTGGTTTATAATAAGTGAAAGATTACTCTCCAGTGGCTCACAGAAGTTCAATAGGAAGATTTGCATGGCTGGCTGACACATTATGAACCCGGTATTTTTTCCTGACCCAAAGCTACTGTGTTCAGCGATTCCTTATATTATTTTTGCAAAGTGTTTTGAAAGCAGATACTATATAGTGAACTGCTTCAATTAGTGTTTTTCCTACCAGCATTGGCTTTTCCAAGTAAGACTGTCTTAAGAAAAAGGCTGGAGTCCACAACAGTATTTCAGGTACTTTCTCAAAATGNATTTCTAGACATATCAACAAAAGGAGTGTTTATGCAGTTGTGTTGAAGACATCTTACAGACTTGGGCATTATCCAGTCAGAAAAAGAAGTAATGTTGGGTCCCTTGTGATAAATCAAGCATGCAGTTTTAAAATTGAAAAAACAGCTACAGTACACCAACAAGTCAGCTGGTGAAAATATGTTGGCAGGACCAATTTTCCTTGAACAGTGAATAATGAATATGCATGTAAAGATCAGGGTTTCTGGATAATTTCCATATCTTCTTATAATTCACATTATGCCTTCAAAGTCATTTATCCAATGATGGATAAATGGGCCAGTCTGTTCAGGCCCAAGACCTAAGGGTTTGGGAGGGGATGAATTGCCATTTTGTACTGGAACTACTGAACTGGGTTAAATCTAAGTTCTTTTCCAAACCTTCCTAGAAAGAGGCACCTAGAAATCAGGGTCTAAAGAGTTCAGACGTGGCTCAGACCAATGAAGCAAAGCTACCAACGCCAAGTTGCTCTTTTGCACAGAGTATTGCTGTTGCTGCATCTTAACACCCCAACAAATCCAACAAGTCTTTTTGTAGAGTTTTCTTACCTTAAGCAATGAAAAAAAAGTACATTACAATGAATGTAACTGAAAATATAATAGTGACTTTTGTGCTAGCATTTAGCTTTTAAGAACTGGTCTGAGAGGTTAATTGTTATATACCCCCCTGCTCACCCACTCCCCATCAGTATGAAGGAGAAAAACACTTCCTGATAGGTATCACTGGAATTAACAAATGTGAGTAAGTGAGGAAATGCATGCAAACTTTTAATTCATGAAACGCTGTTTTGTGGGGGAAGAAATTTTCCACTCCTTTAACAACTTGTACGTGAGCTGTAGAGAACATTGCTTCACTGTTGTTACAGTTACTGCAGAAACTTCCTTAGATTTTGGAAGTTTTAGGTTTTATAATCATTTGTTTATAGAAAATGGGGAAATTCTGCATCTCCATATTTCCAAGTGGCTCCCAAGTGACGCACAATTTTACAAAAATGGTTTGTTCAAAACTGCTTCATCATAAATAACTGAATAATCGTGAATAATCTTGATTTGCAATATTTTTTCAAGAAGTTGTTTACAATTACTACATATTTGACTTTGGGTGACTCTTTTATTTTGGAAGATAGTAAAAATATCATTAAATAAGCACCTCAGGTTTATACCTATTTTGTATTTCACATGTACCATATTAAAGCTCACTTCAAAATCCATACTTTCTTCTCAGGCCACAAAATTTCCCTCAACAGTCCTCCTGTTGTCCCCCCTCAATTAGTAAAATTGAAACTCTGGTCCCTCAAGACATCTAAAATGTTCTTATATTGTCCTTGAAGTTTCATCATTGGACATACATTTCCTGAACCTCCAGCATGAGGAGGTTTCTGTATGACATCCCACCTAATAAACAGGATGATATTTCACACCAACTTGGAGTTGCTGAATAGTTCACAGACCCAGGCAGGCTGTGACAGACATCAAAAGACTGTGTCTAAGGAAAGTGGTTCAGCTTCTCAGCTGGGGTAAAAAGATGCTTTTTCAGGACCAGCCTGAGATCTTCCACATGAAAATTAACTTACGGGGGCTTGGCATTTTCTCGTGTCCTGTAAACCCTTGCTGATTCTCAAAACTTTTTATTTTCTGCACAACATTAGCTCTTTTTTTCACTCAGCACCATGTGGGCAGCCTGCTCAAGCAGGTCAGTGGGGCTCTGCCAACTCGCTGGCGGGTGTCTTGGCAGAATCAAGAATGATGCTGTGAGCAGAAAGCTTTCTTCAGTCCTCGTCTACTCTGTAGGCACAGAGCTGCTTGTTCAGTTGCCTCTGAAGTTAGAGAGGAAAGACGTGCAGAAGTCTAGTATACTGAGAGTGTTGATGATGCCAGATATTGGGGTTTGGCGGTGATGAGTTTCTTTTTTTCTTTTTTTTCCTCTTTTTTTTTTTTTTTGGATTGGCAAACTAGTTAGTGATTTCATCTTGTGATCCCAGAACTAAGTCTCTGAGACTTTAACATGTGTGAGCTTTTCTGAGAATAGAAATTATTATTTAAAATGCACTGGTTATTCAGCAAACCTGGTAACAATATACACCCACCTGACTTGCATCTTAGTGTAAATTCAATCGACTACCATCCTCCGCTGATCCGTAAGTCCCACATACCAGTGGTTTTCCATACGCCTTGTTGCTGCCTCCCTTCTTGACTTGTTCATTTAGTTTTGTGCTGCTATTAGCTTCGTCTGTTGGGCTGAAATAATGGGTTGGGAGGCACCGGGAAAGGCGTTATACCAAATGCATCACCTTGCCGGTCCTCGGTGGCAGCGAGGAGTGAGGCCAGCTGGCACAGTGCAGGGGAGGCTCTGGGGCTCTGACGCTCCATGCATGGCCAGGACTGGGGCCGGGAGTTATAGACTCATACAGCCATTACTGAAATTATTATTTAATGAATAAGACAAGTTTTAAGATCTTTGGGGCCTAGATCATCCTTCTCTGTGCTTCTATGGAGCGTTAATTTCCGATAGGAGTTTACAGGAGCTGCTGCAATACAAATAAACAACGATATAGATTCTTCTGACCCTCTCCCCCTTCCTTTTTTCCACTCTTCCTGTGCCTTTGCACAGAGAAGATCTTCATACCAGCTAGTCTGAAAGTTTTCTGGGTCAACTTTTTAATTAAATGAGAAGCAATCATGCTTTTGAAGAGATTTTCAATTCTTACTACTTATCCATGCAGCTCTGCCATGCGTGTTTTGATTCGAGGCCCAGAAGCCACCTGCTATTTTCCTTTCAGCCTGTTGAGTAGTTTCCACTAGCTATACCATGCTCTTTCCATGTAGTCTTTAAGACCTCCTCAATCAAAACAGAAGCCGTGCTGAGGTTATGGAAAAAAGACGGTACTTTCACCACATGATTTTCAAAGCTGACTTGTCAATGTGCCATTTGTTTTTTTTTCTTCTCCCATTTTCCTTCAGAAAAACCATCCACAATGCTGTTCCCTGCTTGAGGTTCCTAATACGAATATCGAAGAATGACCTCCTGAGAGGGTCCATAAACGAATCTTCATTCAGGACCTCACTCTCCAGCCATCAGTCTCTTGCTGGCCGGACCAAGAGCACTTGTGTTTCATCAGTTTCCACTGGAGAAGCCGTAAGTCTTTTATTGTTTCCATGAAGGAAAGTGAGTATAACGTTTCTCCGACTCCCCACATTAGTGACTCTATAAATACACATTCAAAATTAGAGAATGGAAAGGTGGGGGGAGGAAGGGGGAGGTAGATAAATTTTTGGGGGTCATATGAGGTAATTTCTACAAAGGTTTTCTGGAAATTCATGCATGATTATTTCTGATCAGAAGCAGCATCCAGGCCAGCATATCTGCATGACTCAGATGTTTACTTGGACCTTGGATGTTTGAGTTAAGTCTTTAATGTGAATTAAAAAAAGCCATCGCCAGGCACTCCCCATGTCACCAACCCTTTGCTACATAATTCAGTATCTGGTAAGGCTGGAAAACCATCTCCATCCAAAGTTTTCTAACCTATCCAACAGCTGTTTTACTGTTTTAAAGGAAGTCCATTTTCTGTAGACACGAAACTTTTTTATGCGTTCCCCTGGATTTTAACCACAGGGAGTGTAAGATTCCTGCTCACTTTGGCTATGAAATTTAGCATTTGTCTTGTCTTTTGGAGATGTAAATAAATGCATAGATATTTCTGTTGCCATGTAAATGAAAATGAGATAATCTGTCCTGCTGATTTAATTCCATTCACAGACCACTGATTACACAGTGATGCATGAGAGTATCAACCATGATGATTTCATAAACTGTAAAATACCCAGATTATCCTTGCAATATGAGGTTAGTATATGCAACATGCCAATATCCTGTCGCAAAAAAAAGAGTATATTTTGTTTGGGATTGTTTAACAGCTTGAGCAAACAGAGCACCCACACATATCTGTACCCCTCTTGAGATCATGGGGACTACTTGTCTGCTTACACTTGTGCTTCGTCGCTGGTTGTAGATAGCACGTGTAGTGACATGGGAATGTGTTGACATTGTTTATAACAGGAAGGCTTCCCATTTACTTATTTCCTGACTTTTTTGCCCCTTTTACCTTTTAATTTTCCTTGACTTGATTCTCTCCCCATTAATCCTTTGTTTGATGTCAAATTTGGTAATTTCTGCTGGACCACCCACATTGATCCAAGAAGCTTTCTGTTCTTCGCTGTTGATCACTACCTGGTTTTGGTTCATTAGGGTTAGCAGGTTATTGTGTGTGTTTGGTTGGGGTTGCAGCTTAAAGGGGTGTGATAATGTGAATAAGAGACTTCAGCCTTTGGCACAACTTTGGCTTAGGAGACTCAAACATGACACCTGCCATTAGCTATGCGCGGCACCGTGTTGTGCTGGGTCGATGCAGCCAAAGGTAATTGTTCTTCAGGCAACTGACAGCTCAGTGCAGCTGTACAGATTTTAGCTGAAACAGCAGCTGCTGAAATAAAAGCTAAGTTCAACGACTCTTCCATGACAGCAGCACCGAGTGAAATTTTGGAATGCTCCTATAAAATTTTGATGGGCAGGAATGACACCAGCAACACTGTAAAAGACGCAGCTGTTGCCACCAATGCTTTCCTCTGTGTGTTACGTACATGTTAGTGTATGGAGCCAACATATCAGTCACATACAGTTGTACTTCTACAAGGAAGGAGAAATAAACAGGTGGCAAGACATAGATGTATGAGCAAGGTGATACATTGGAATTATGCACTAGCTTCTTACTTGTGTGTAGCCCTATCTATCTATCTATCCATATCTAAAAGCTGGTGTGGAAAAGAGCGGAACAATCTTATCATTGATACTCAATCAAAAAGTCACCACAAAGTTAGGGATGATGGATGGCCTCTGCCCAAGCCTGTAAATGGAACGGCATGGTTGCAATGTCACGATTGTGCTCCACCACTGGCATGCTCTTGGAAAATTATTGTAGAGCACACCAATTGCTTCCCATCCACTGATGACGGTTCAGAGAAGAAGCAAGCTCATGGCGCTTGAGAAGCCCTGAGTGTTCTGGATACCCAGCTGGGATATATACAAATGTAGTTTCAGACCTGTGCATGTTTGTGGTTTTGGACTCGTGCATATTCATGGTTTTGTACCAGCTGATGGTCACACAGAATGCCATAAGCAGTATTAAACAGACTGGTTGTACTTGCTCCCATCTTTAGACTTCAGGTGCTACGCAGCTAAAAGTATGGCACAAGCAATGAGATAAAAAAGGCTGGAAAACACTCTGGTGAAAAGAGATTAATTAATTTTTCATTATGTCAAAGATTTTTTTTGTTCAAAAAAATAGTCCAGGGTAAGTGACAAGATTAAAAATCAAGCCTCTCCCCAGGGGAGTTTTGAGTGTGAGACCTGTGTTAGTACAGCTTTAGTTTTCTGTAAGTGTGCATGGTTTCTGCTGGAGCTTGAGAACTTTTAGAATTTGAGAAAGGATGTAACTGTGTGAAATCCTTCATCATTTGTGATTAGACCTGGAGCGATGTAGAGCTGGACCCTGTAGAACCAGCTCATAAGAAACTGCAGCCTCAACGAAGTCATTCTTTCTCAACAAGTGTGAGACAGAAGAGAGACCTGATCCCGAAGACCTGCAGCTGTGATGCAGCAACTGCAGAAAAGGTAAGGAAAAAAGTTTCTGCTGGGGACTCTCCATTTTGCTGTTAATCTTGCTACATTATGTAATCTCTGGAATAATAACTCAGCCTTTACACCAATCTTTTTCATCTGTGGGCTTTGTTTGTACTGATTCTGATGTCCTCTTCAGCCTTGCTGTTATTTCTTTTTTTTTGTGACTAACAAAAATGTTGATAATACCTTATTGAGGTTTTTCACTGATATGTTGCCTGTTTTTGGAAAAGCCAGCATCAGGTCATAGCTCTAAAGCTGCATTAAAACACAGTCAGTAGCATCAAATGTAAAAAGTTGTCTTCTTTGCCTCTTTGCATGTTTATCTACCTCAGCTCCAGTTCCTCCCATTCTGATCCTCATGTCTACATTGGGGCAGCCTACTTTTATTACAAAGTCAGGGCTGCAAAACAGAGTTTGACTTGATAGAAGGCACCCTTTTTCCTCTTTTCAGTGTACATTAAAATATTTTATTTTTGTTGAGGGGGAAGACGAGAAAGAAACTCCCATTTCTCCCTAAGGGTGGGAGAGTCTGGCAGCTGCCACCCTTCCCTCACTGAAAGAGGAGACGGTGAGTACTCAGCGCATCTGCTGCGGATGCATCACACTCATTACCCAAACCGCTGAGGTTTGGTGTCATGCGGTTGAGGAGCACCTCGTTCCCTAAGGAAGTGCTGAGGATGGGAGCAGCAAATCACCTGTGAGTCAGCTGCTGCCAGAAGCATAACACCAGTTTCAAAACGAGTATTAGTATGGGTGGCACAATGTCAAGCATATATCCATGCTGTGTTTTCAAGAAAAGAAAGGACTTACCCCTGCGTGTGGCTGGACTGAGTAGCACTTGCTTTTTGATGGAGACAACCTTTCATGGGGTTCCTTTAGCATATGTAAACAAACACCCACACCTTGGGCAGCTACAGCATCTGCTTCTGTCCCTTGTGCTCCCTTCCTGCTCTGAGGCTAATCATCTAGAGACAGTGTAGTTTAAAGCAGGAGCTGTTCTGGAAATTTCCAGCCATCTGAGGACTCAGTTCCTGCATGCATCTGCCCTGTCTTCTTTCATGTGTCTCCTTAAGATGAAGTTCTCAGAAACATTGGTCTTCTCCTGTAACTGTGGTGAATAGTATTGCTGGAAAAACAATGGCTTCAAATGTGGTGGCAGGCAACATGGGCTCAAATCTACTACCCACCTCCGCTGCCCTCCATCGATAGCCCAGTGTGTCCGAAGTTGTAGGCAAGTGGCAAAGACAAGAGATTGTCTCTAGGTGCTCGAGAACCACCAGCTTTTGTTCTTACAAGAAAGTAGAAGGAAAAGAAATCTGAGGTGGTTGCATAAAAGTGTTCAGTAGTACAATAAATCTTTCTGTATTCTGCAATTCAGTAACTGTGTAGCCCACAAAAAGGCTCAGACACTATACTTTGCCTTTGAAAGACATCTGTTGGATTATTTTGTTAAGTAACCTTTAAACAGGGTACCTTCATGCTGAGCTTTCAGTGGTGTTCACTGAGATGTGTGGAGTTTATTTACATTGAATGTTCAAAGCCTCATTTGCTTTTCTCAATATTTTCAGCACAGATTCCTGTGTGGTGTGAAGCCCCTTTGTATGTTAGCTAAATGTATGAATATTCATTCTATCAGAGTAAATATTTATTTGTCAAGCTCAATTAGAGTGTTTCACTATGAGACCACCCATTTCCCCTTTAAAAAAAACCAACCAGCCCTAAAGAAACCCCACTGCCTTTTTAAATATTTATTTTAAGGTTTTAATAGCATTACTGGATTGTCTATGACTGAATTCCAGTTATGGCACTTGCAAAAATGCTCACTTATGGAAATACAAGTGTGAATTTGGTGAAGGGTCACCTAACTTTTTGATTTAAAAAATATAATATTTTAGGAAAATAATCTTACAGTTCCTCCAATTTCTTTAAGAAGACCGTCTGAACAACATCTAAAAAATTTATGTACCTCTAAATTCTTTTCACTGACTGAGATCAGGTCTCCTTAATGCACAGTTGCAGGTGGGTTGTCACAAAAGAAAAGTCACCCCCCAAGTGAAAGTGAAAAAAGCCGATCAGTGTCCTGGGTTTGGTGCTTTCCAGAGCATAAAAACGCACTGGACTGTTTTCTGTGCTGCCACAAAGATACAATCCAGCCCTGTGACTTACTGCAGCTAGTTAGGATGGTAACAGGCTTGATGGTGGCTGACACGTGGAAACCTGGCGTGGCAGGGAAGAGGCCTTGTTAGAAGCATTAAAATGCAGGCATGAGATAGGTTTGGAGACCTGATTTCAAAGGAGAGTTGCCAAGTGTGCTCTGTGCATCCAGGTTTTGTGTCAAGGGAACTACCCGGCGTGAAAACTATTAAAAAGCCTTGGAAGTGGTGTCCTGCCCACTAAGCCACATCCAAAAGAAACCCGTCCTTCTGCTGCGGTGAAAACAGCACTTGAAGCAGGGAGGAGTGGTTGTGGTTTTGGGAGTTTTTCATTCTATTGTTATCGTTGGTTTGGAAGAACAGATTTTTCTTCTCTGTCACTTTTTTTAAAGCACGTTGTGCTTCCCTCCATTTGGGTAGGTACAGCGGCTGGAGAAAGCGTTATCGATAGGGATTGGTAAATGATTCCTGCTTGTGGAGTAGAATTACATTATGCTGCAGTATATACCAGTATCTAATTTTAAACCCAGACTGACAGAGATGGGGGGAGGAGAGAGACACCAAAAATTCTGGGGTTGTGAAAACCAAACATATTTGGGTTTCTGTCTGTAAAATCAGACTAGACCTATGCTATGCAATAACATATTCTGTCAAACTAGTCACTAAGCCTGAGGAGATGACCCCTAAATCTTAAAAAACAAAACCAAAAACAACCAAGAAAATCCCCCAGAACCCCTTCCCTTTTTGATTTAAGGAACTGTTTATTTTGTCAGTATAAAGGCAGTGTCACAGGCCATGAACTAGGTGTGACAAAGAGGGCCAAGATTACAGGCCCTGCTGGGCTGTAATCATGCTAGAATTTGATCTAAGTTTTTTTAAAAATGTTTCAGCACAAAAACCCTGTAAATCCATGGGAATCATATGCCTGAATGCTTCAAGAAGACTGAAGTTGAATTAATGAGGTTTATGACTGGAACAGGAGTATCTGCAATAGAAGAAAAATTTTATGAAACTATTATGGGAAGCTCAAGCTATATGTAGCTAATTAATACACTTTACAATCATATTTAGAGAAATAAATAGAATTACATCTTTGAAAGATGTTTTTATAACAATTTGAGTAAAGCTTAGTCATACCTTGAATTCCATTAGGCTTCATGGGAATACAGATAATAATGAAGTAAAAACTGTATTTTACTTTCAATGTTGTTTTTTCCCCAGGAAGGAGGGACTTCTCTCTATATCTGACCTTAACTGTAATTTTCTAAAGCAAGCCAAAATTGATCATTCCTGCCTTCCATTGCCAGTGTATTTAAATATTAAAAAACGCTTTCAAAGTTTACTTACTTTACTCTGGTTTTGCATATTGTGCACAAAGAGTTATGGAAAGGTCACAGGGAAGTTGCCACCAGGGCCAAGTTAGAAATTAGAATTCTCTCAAAATAGGCAGATGGGAAATGGTTAGCAAAGAAAAATCACAGTCTCTGTTTTTCCCTCCTTTGGTGGAATTGCTGTCCAACGTGTGAATGCAAAGCCCCTGACAGCCCTGAGGCAGTCAGGAGACACTTGGGGACACCATGATAGAGATTGTCACAAGAAACTTTAGGCAAATAAAAATCACAGTACGCCTGAGTCTTAGCTGAGACCTCTTTCGTAAGAGAGAGAGAGAAGTACAATTATCCAGTACTTTGAGATGTGTTAAAAAGGGAGAAATATTTTTTTTTAATAAGAGAAGTCAGATATAGGAATGGGCTTTTCTCTTCTTTTTTCTTTTTGGTCTCTGCTGAACTTTGAGCTTTTCTTCTTTTGCTTCATTTAACATCTTGCTTTCCAAACTGTAGATGTTAACACATCATGATTTTCCCTCTTTCTAGTCAAGGATTCAAGCTGTTAAAAAATATGACTGGTGACTCAAAGAGCGACTAGTGGTAATGACTTGCAAATACTGGTTTCCATAGCCATACGCTGTATGATAAGACTAAAGCTTATGTCTCCACTCTAGGTTGCCCTCTCCTCCAGCTGTTTGGAGAAGGTGCTTGGGCGATCAGTCTTACGCAGTCCCCCTGCAACACTCGTGACCAGCTCCTTAAAAGCAGCTTCTCTGCCTGTCGGTTTGAATAGCAGCAGTATCAGCAGAGCAGGAGACTCAGACACTTCACAGATGGCAACTCAAGAAAGTCATGTTAATGGAGTCCTGGGCTCCATCGTTAGCAGTACAGTCCCTCGCATCATCATCATTCCTACCTCAGAGAGCAACCTATTTCGAGAGGAACTGGAAGAGGAAGAGTCTCAATTATTCCACTTTCATGACAAAAAGGGCAACCTGCTGGACTTAGAAAGGCTGAGCTCATCCACAGAGTTCCTTGAAGCTGTTGAGAAATTTCTATCATAAGTTGGTCAAAAGAAAACTTTCCGGTAATTATTTTCTTGGCACCTTCTCCACTTAATTATACCAAATAACCGAAGCCTTGTAGGTTAGATCATCAGACTTTTTGTATGTTTATACAGTAGTCACTAGGCAGCCTTCAGATTTATCTTTGTCCAGACCAGCTCAGGCATGGAAACAGGCTTTCTTTCAGATTGCACTGCAGGAAATGAGCAGTGGAAGATCTGGCAGCATGATCGAGTGGCATCGGTCGTGTTGGCTGCCAGCTTTGTGGGGCCCTGATCTGTAACCACAGATGGAGGAGCCAGCAGAAGGAAAAATGACTGAGCGAGAGCCGGGGCAGCTGCTGAATGTTTCTGCTACCTGCGCCTGAAACAGCGTTCCAGTTTTGGCAGCTCTTTTCTGGACGGTGATGGGAAGCATCACGAGACCACAGCTTCCATCAGCCCCAGTGATAATGCAGACAGCTTGATGATCTGAACTATCATTTAATCAAATTATTTTCAGCATTGGTTTTGGTTTGGGTTTTTTTTTGTTTGTTTTCAGATTTTTGTTGTTGTTGTTGTTTTTTTTAATAGGCAGCTTGCTAAATGTAAATAAACAAACTAATGGTGTAACTGGGAAGTGCTTGCTTTTAAAGTTTAGCACTAGAAGTCTGGATTTTATCTCAGCATTAGTACCATCACCTGAATGTCGAAATGCAAGGTGCTATATGCTAAACCCTACACTACTACCTGTAGAAGCATTTAAAACACCTTCAGAGTTACAGTCTTGATTAAATATGTATGGATCCTAATGAGTCTGTGATTAAAAGAGTTAACATTCACAGCTGGCATGACAGGTCATTGATAAAAATAAAGCCTTGGCTGCTATATATCAGTTGTCTCCTCAGAGGAGATTCTTCTCCTTTCCTCTAAAACGACCCAGTGGATGTCGTCTTCTACAAGTCATTTACCAGAGGCCTTCGGAGCAGGTAAAACATCATGTCGGGGAGAAAACTCCACAGTGGTGTGCTGTTTGCTTCAGGATCTGCACTCACATTGTTATCTGTGGTTACTGATTGTGCTTATTTTATCTGTGTTTCACGTTATGGCTCAGGCTCACAAGACCCTCCTAGCATTTTATTCCTAAACGCATTCTTCCTTTCGTTACTCATTTTCCCTTTTTATAACATGTTCCCCACATCTTCCCTTTCAGTCTCCGGCTTTCATATATAGACAAGTCGAACTATATTGCTCTCCACATAATATCAGTATATCTTAGTAGGAAGCAGGTATTTCTCTGGATATCATAGTGCAAATATTTGGTCCAGTGAATCCAGTAGCATTCAGACTTCCAACAAAAGTAAGAGTTTACATTCACAGTCTCAGTTTATCCCCCTGACTGTATTTGCGCAGAGACCACTGAGAGCATTTCCAAGCTCTGTGTATGCACTGCCTGGTCTCCAGAAGTAATTTCTCTCTTCCTGTTCTCCTGATGCAAAACCAGATGGAAAGCGTAGAAATATTTTTTTTAATTCTTTTTTTATTACAAAAGAAGATAACACAAATCTTGTCTGCAGCTAGCTAGACAGGAACATCACTGAAGAACAAACTAAAACCCAAAGCAGCATGGGAGAGAGAGGAATGCCTCCAAATTCGCAGACCTGAGGCTTTGCAGGGTGTCAGCGCGGCCGACTTTTGAGAGGACTGAGACACTTGCTTTTGTATAGGCTCTGCTCTTTGTAGGAAAAAAAAACCAACCACCACTTCTGGTGAGTTACAGAGGTGACTGCTGAGACAGGCTGCCTGTTGTGATGCTAACGCTCCTCCCGCTGATACGATTTGAGGTACTCTGCTGTCTAGAGGTCTTCACCATAAACCAGGCCAAAGTACCTCCTTACCTTGTGGAGAAGGGGGGGAAAAAGGGTGGTGGAGCCACACCATGCGTCTGGTTGTCTGTGTGCAGCCCCCCTGCGTCACTCTGGGAGCCGGGGCTCAGCCGGGGCAGCACCACGCCACGGTACCCGCAGCCGGGCTGCTGAAGGCTGTGCCCACCAGGTGCCGGCTTTTCTGCCGGGGCCAGGCATCATGCCAAGGTTGTCTGCAATCAGCTCGGCATTTCCAAAGGTGGTTCCTCCATTCAAGGACTGGCACGGTGAGCGGGTAGCATGGGGCAGCTGGTGGGGACTGGGACAGGGACATGCTCACCTGCAGTTCCTCGGTGCCAGGCTTTCATCCAGTGCATGGTTTTGGCCACAAAGAGTAATCAAATGTTAATTAAATACAATGTTCATGGAAAACGGGGGAGGCTTAATCCTAGGCTAAACATAACTCTCCCGCCATCTCTGATTCTTTTCTTTTGCCGAACCTGTCTTCTCTGATTTTTTTTTTTCCTACATCAACTGTACAGTCAGTGACCTTATTTCTTCTTGCATTTAATATCCTCAGCTGCGGTATCTCCTTTCTTCCTGAGCCAGATGTTGGGAAGCAAGGGTTTCTAGAAGTCTTCCAAGTCTTATACCTGACTTACTGTTGTAATTGCTCTAAATAACAATAAGAAAATGCGTTTGGCGTTCCAAGACATAAAAACATGCCCTGGAGCAGATTTTGCACTCAGATGTTGACAGACTCGTACTAGTAAGACTGTAAGCAGGATATTGCCACAGTTTCTGATGGGATGAAGAAAGTAAGACCTAAAGTAACAGTAAAGAAACTCCTCTGTATTCAGATAAAGTTTTGCATTCTACTTGTTAGTCTACAAGACAACTTTCCAGTGATCTCTTGCATATGTGCTGGTACTAATAAAGTGTCTCAGAAAACTAGTGCGCTTGAGGTATGTGCAAAGAAGTGTTTCACTTTTATACTGTATAATGTAATTAGTACCATTGCTTCTGAAGCTAATGTCAAGATTACTGTTTACTTCAACTGATGTAGGCTAGAATGCCAAATGGGATAGCACTAGAGAGATAAAACATAAAGTTGTATAAAATATCAGATAGATTTATTACATTCACTGTGAGTTTTTTGCAGAAACATCAGTCACAGAGCAAATGAGTCTTAAATTGACTACCACAATGCAGAAAAATTTTGCAAACTTCTCTGTTGCCACTTTAGAATAGATGACACATAAAAATGTACAATACAAACTGTTTCTTCCCATTTCACAAAGGAATGTATTGGTTCACTCAAATGGAATAAAAAGTTCTCAGGTCCAAACTATCTATTGTGTTTTTTTCTTCTTTAATCATTAATTTCAGCAGCCAGGAGGAGGAAAGAAAAAGTTGAGTCAAAACTTTTGAAACCTGTGCTCTGATCCAGTGAATAGTAAGGCACACGTATAACTTTATTTACATGAGCAGCACCTTTCAAGTCATTTATACTGCTTATATACAACCAAGCACGTGCCTACTTGAGTGCACAGCGTTTAAAACTAGAGTTCACTGACTTGGTAAAATCTGAAGTTGCTCAGCAACTTTTGAAATAAAATGACTTCAACTGAGATGCCAGGAATCAGGTGAACAAAATTGAAAAAAAATAACCAAAGTCAATACATTAGAACTGTGACAGCAGTCTTTGATCTTTGTCCTAAATCTGAATGGCTGTTAATCAGCAATTGTTTGTTTTTGCTAAATCTTTGCATAGTACAGTTATAGGATACATTCCAGTTTTCATGAGTACAAAAAGTTCAGACCACAAATGTAAATGTTCTCTTTTTACCATGGGCAATGAATTTATTTTTAATAGTTAAATCAATGGTTAGATAAAGGTTTCAAATAAGAAGAAAAATATTGCTTACTTGAATCTTGCTGCCTTGGGTTAGTGTGAAGCAGGATCTATACAACTTTCTTCCAGAAAGCTCATTCAGTTCCCAGATACCCATCCATTTCCCTCCTTTTGGGAGACACCCCTGAACAAGAAAACCCTTCCACTCTGCTGTCTGAAAAATGTTTATGTTCCCAGGTGACATGTGATGTGCAAAACCGAAAAATGTTGGGAGACAAATATCTTCTTTTTTAGTTTCCTTACTCTTTTTCTCCCTCCCCCATCTTTTTTTTTTTATAGCTGTTCTTTACTGATTCTCTATGTAGGTTATCCTTGCTATTTTCTGTCTGGTTCTTTCACAAATACGTGAAAGCCATGCAAGATAGTGGGGAGATGTGTATTATGCAGTGTTTGAAGTGTGGACTCCCTTCTCTCATAGGAGTAGATCAAAATTGACCGTGGTGCTTCGGTTTAGCAAGTGCCTGTACAGGTAACTGCAGGATGAGGTTGGACAAGGTGGAAGCAGTTGAGATGTAGCTGTCCCTCCTGGTCATCTCAACACAAGCTGGTGATTATTTCTTGCTTTTCATTTCACCCATAACCTCAGTCTATACATCAATGTTCTGGCTGCACACCTTGAACAGACAAGTATTTAAGTGGAAAGTTTGGTGCTGGGATGCTTTTATTGTGCCTGTCACATTTACATGTGTATTAACGTATACCATGGCTTACTCAGATTTCAGATGTCTGTCCATATATTTTACTTGCTTTATGATGTGTCTGGGCTGCACTCATGTCTGCACTCTGGTTGCACTTGTTAGTGCTACAGGTGGTAGCAGGACATGAAAAGCTAACTGCAAAATGTCAAAGTCAAGTGTAAATCCACTGTTACTAATTCTCCCCTGTGCCAGCGTGAGGATATATCTGCTTGTCAGCAATCCTGGTGCCAATACTTCACAGTAAAATTCCCTGAGAGAAAATTTCTGGAAGAGTCTTATACAAAGCATTGAATTTTTTATTCTGAAACATTTTTACACTTTATTTGTGGTTATGTATCACGTAGATATTTTTATTTAAAAAGTTAGATGTGTTCTTCACATTAAAGCAAAGCTTCAGAAGACCTTTGTGATCTTCAGAACCTTCTGCTGGACTCAACAAGCCAAAGACATAGGCAGTAACACATGAGGAGGTGGGCTGCTGCCATTACCACTGGTGCCTGATCCTCGGGGTGATGCGCCTCAGCCCTTTCCCTCCATGCCAAGGAGCAGGTTTGATTCCCATGGGACAGTCAGACACAAGTGTTAGTGGGTGCACATGAAAATGGCATTTTCCAGAAATTTATAGGGAACTAAGTGTGGGTAGGTTTTCATGGGGACAGCAGAAGATGCATCCCTAGAGTTTCTCCTTGCCACATTTCAGGTTCCTTTCCACTGTAAGCAGGTGGTAAAGCTCTTCAAAGGAACAGATGGATGTATTTAACGTTAACAGCTAATTTTCCACAGGCGTGCTCTTGGAAACAAATGATCCCTATTTCCTGTGATGGAGAAAAAAAAATCCAGCCCAGAGCACACTACAAGTGTGGAAAATGTGAGACTGAACACATTCGAGTTCAGTAAATGTAAGCCAAACGAAAACAGCAGCTTATAGTGGAAATTGTTGAGCCACGAGGAGTGCAGCAAAATGGCCAGCTCCATCTTCATAAAAGATGTAAAAAGCTGTACCCAACCAATTAATACACTCGGGTCTTTTTGTCCAACGCCGTCTATGGGCAACCCCATGGAAATGAACTCGGAGTCGCTGGCAGCTTTGTCATGCTTGGGTCACTGTCCCCAGACGCAAGCATCTGCAGGACAGAGAAAAGGGGGATGAAAAGTTTCTCTTACAAGAGCAAACTTCATTTGCCTTGTCAAACCCAGCAGAAAAAGACCGAAGGGGATATTACTGCTATCTTTACATGTGTCTGGAGAGGAAAACAGGCTGTGCAAGTGAAGTGTCAATTTTGGCACAGGAATAAGTCAGCATATACTGTCTGAATTAATGTATTTTGAAAATTACATGGGGTTTTAAGTGCTGGGTTGTTTTTTTTTTTCTGAGCCTGGGGCATGTGCATTGTGGGGACACAAAAGAAAACGGTGGTTTATACTGAGCTCTAGCCTCACACGAGCGGTGCCGTCTGGCCAGCTGGAGCCCCAGTGACAGCCGTCGGCGGCCACTCTCAGACACTGATTGCTTCAGCAGAATAATGATAAATTTTTTAAAAGTGCAAATACCCACAGAAACAAATCTTTATATTAAAAATGTCTTGAGATGACTAACTTGCTGATGGTTTTGAATAAGCTGGGGTTGTTCTGAGTGTCAGTGCATGGGTGGCTGTCAGGAGAGGGGAGAAGGCAGGAGTCCCGCTGGGGAGATGCAGCAAATTTCCTGACGATGTACAGCCGTCAAGCAAGTAACTGCTTTCGATTTGTTGAGGGGAAAAATTGCTGAGCGACCAGTAGGATCTCTGTCGTGCTTTTTGCAAATTTTAATGGAAAAATTGCCTGTCCCCTAAGGTATTTTGCAATGTGGAAATAACTTGAGCTTCAGTTGCCTGGACGGGCCGAGCCTGCGTTTTGTTATATTTCCCTCTTTGCCGTCATGCTTCCTAAAAGCCACATGCTTTTCTAGGGCTGGGAGTTGAGCTAGTCTGGCCTTCTCCTCCTGGCCCCAAGTTGTGTTTACAATCGCAGTGCAGCTTAAGACCTTATTTTGCATCATGAGAGAGTCCAGCAGCAAGTGCAGAACCCCCTGACAGGCCCCCTGGGCTGTCTGCTACGTGCCTTATCCTCCCAGCCTTTAGTCTACCAGATGTGCTGGTCTGCAAGGCCAAGGGAAATGGGCAAGTGAAAAGAAGCCTTCTGTGGTTTTCCATGGTTTCACTGTCTTGCCTGTTTTGAGAGTGACTTGTTGTTTCTTTCTTTTTTTCTTCTTTCTTTCCTTTTTTCTTTCTTTCCTTTTTTCTTTCTTTCCTTTTTTCTTTCTTTCCTTTTTTCTTTCTTTCCTTTTTTCTTTCTTTCTTTTTTAATTTCTTTCTTCTTTCTTCTTTCTTTTTTTTCCTCCTTTCTTTTTTTTCCTTCTTTTTTTTTTTCTCCTGGATGCCTTGGCATGCATCCCTGCTGGCATAGGATGCTTCCTCAGAAAGCCTTTGTTTTTGTGCTTGTCTGGATTTATTCTCTTGCATGATGATTTTTCCTGGAACGGCTTCTGAGCACTGCTGAAGGTGCCTGGCAGATGGTCCTTCACGGTTGGGTTGTTACGCCACACACTGGTGCTGCTGATGCACCGAGACATTTGCTTTTGGGTGAAGCTCTTCCTGTCCAGCAAGAATTAGCAGCTAAGGTTTCCAGATGAGAAACTCCCACGGCATGTTTCCATTTCGACCGAGGTGCTGTTTCCAAACTTGTGTAAGAGAAGGGCTGAAAATGGAAAATTTGGGGGGTGGTTTTAACAACCTCACAAAGTCTGCTGGTTGGAATCTCTCTTCTTCACATGCCTCGATTTCAGAAAAGGCTGTTGTGCACTGCTGGAATATCATCAGTGTTAAAATACTGAAAACGCTGATACCACAGGCTACAGAGAAATCGGTGGTTTCAATAACTCAAGGAAAAAAAGGGAGAAAAACAGTCTGAAGGTGTGAATCAATGGACACACCAAGGTAAAGGGCGGGTAGTAAAGAAGTCTCCTCCATTGTGCTCCTAAAGTCCAGGCCTGGACTCCAGAGGACACAGTGAGGCTCAGGATGGGTGACTGCAAACACTCAAACAATCCAGACTCTAAAATAATCACGAAACTGGGTAAAAAGCAGAGGACTACCACAGTGAATTTTCATGAGCCTTGACCTTTTCAAGCTTTGATCTCCAGCCTGAATAGACAAAAACACAACTTTTTACACAGAAAAATGAAAAAAAGAATAATCATACAAACTCAGGCCAAGGGTCCTGTTGACTTAGTGTCCTGTCTCCAACAGTGACCAGCAACAAGTGTCTAGAAAGAGAAGCAAAACAGATACCAATACTTTCTGGCTATGGTCTCCCAGCCTTCAGCAGTTTACACCAGAAATTGTATTTAATAAGCCTTCACAGACCTCTTTTGCTTCCACAGATTTGTGGAATCACTTCTGGGGCACATGTGAAAGCTCAACTACCAAAATATCCCATGGGCTCTGCGGTTTAATTGCAATTTACATAAAACAGAGCCTCCCTTTGCTTGTTTTGAGGCAATGCCTGGTAATTGCATTTGGTGCCCTCCAGTTCTCGTAGAGTGCAAGAGAGTGGAAGGCTGCTGCCTGGTGGACACACTCCCTGGAGCCCCACTGAGGTTGCATCATCTGCACTGATGATCTCCTCTCCCAGCTGAGGGATCCCACTCTGTCCACCTGAACCCAGGAGCTCCACCACATTGGCACAGCAGTGTGGTGAAGCCACTGGATACCGCAGGTGAACTGCAAAGCTGCTTTGGTTGCTCTTCCTGGGTGGAGATCCTGGGTCATTTGTCCCTGTCCTTGCCCCTGGATGCCCTAGTCTGCACCCTTGCCCCCTTTTCTCCCACTCCGGTGTGCCCCTGTCCTCTCCCTGCTCTTCCAACAGCATCGCTGGGAAGCTGGGAAAACTCCTGAAAGACTTGGAGCGGAAGTGTGATGTTCTTGCAGTTAAAGAGTATTTGCAAAATATTTATAGACTGTTTAAGCAGTTGGCAAGCACTTTGGGGAATAACTTATCAACAAGCTGCCTCCCAGCTCTTCTAGGAAGGAAGAAAATGCAATTATCCTCATTTAACATCAGCAGAGGCTGGGACATAGCATGAGTGTGTGCCCAGACAGTAGCAGTGTTGTGGCAGCCTCCTCCTCTCCCCAGCCCAAGCCCAGACAGCAGACCCTTCATCCTCCCTGACTGCAGCACGTGGTCATAATCACTAAAATACTTGGGTTTGTGCTGTAGGTATTACATCAAAAACACAAAACAAACTCCTAGATCCAAACAATGCAAGAACTGTGACGCGGAATCTCAACTGGGATCCAGATTTTGCCACCTAATATTTCTACTTGCATAATGCAGTGAATTTCAATGATGGATTCAAACGCATAGCTGGAATTGTCACCAAAACGTATGCCTGGGACCCACTCTAAGACACATGAATAAATAGCAGGCACTGGATTAATATTATCCTCACTCCTTAATCCGGTATGCTTCATGGCAGTAACCAGAAACTAATATAAAAATGGTATTTCTAAGGGCAGGGTTTCCAAGCCTTCTCTCCCAAAGGATATAACCTCTTTTAATAACCAATTTGGAGGAAGTGTTGCTCACACTTCTCTTCCAGCCTATAGGATGTTTCCTTTTTTTTGCATAGTAATGGAACTTTCTAGTCTCAATGTTATAAAACGTTGGCAACAATAGTGAAAGTCCCAGCGTCTTGTGCGTGTGCTGCATGGGATGCCCTGTTAGAAAATCAGTATTATGGCTGTAATGTCTTTGAAAGGAAATGGCCAAGGATGAGGATGAGGATAAGGATGAGGTCATGCAGCACGTCTGCCCAAATGTCCTCCTACTGCCCTGGCGAAGCACTGTCATCCCCAGCACCCGTCCTGCCTCTGCCAGCACGGTGTGCCCTGCCAGAGCCACCACTGCAGGCTGGTGTCACCTCCTGTAGGCTCACAGACAGGTGGATGAGGAAAAGCCTTGGTCTATTTTTGATGCAGCAAACCTCAAAAAATCAAAAGGTAAGTGGCTACAAGCCCTGGGTGTTCTTCTGCAGCCCAGAGCTGCTGGGAGCATGGGGTGCCCTGGCAGGAGGTATTGGTCTCCCCAGAGACGGGGCATGGAGAAGCACCACTTTCCAGTGGCAGCCTCGTGGTCATTCAGGTCAACTAATAACTTGTGAATGTATTTTTCTCTGTCTGTCTGTCTGCCTGCTGCAGCTTAGGGAGAGCCCAGCATTGCTCCAGCATGCGTGATCCTTTGCTCCCCTTTGCCGACGCGGCTCGCAGGGCTCGCCCAAACACAAGCGAGTGAGTCAAGTCTTTCCTCCCGCAGGCTGGATGGAGAGAAAGGCAGCGGGGGGAAGCTGCTCTATTTTTAGCTGCCTGAGACATGCAGACCTCGCGGTGATGGGGGGCAGATAATTACATAATAAGTCATACTAAGATGTGCTATTTAAGTCTATCTGTCTTCTTCCTTATCTCAAGTGCTGTACTAGCAGTTCTCGCTCTGAATGCCCGTAATCAAAATATAACGCGTTTTCCTGGAATTCATTGCATGAAGTAATAGCCTATTTAATGAGTGGCTTTTCTCCATACGCTGTTCTTCCTGGCTAACGCTTACAGCTAGGTGCTGCTGCGGCGGCTGTATTGCTATCGCCACATCTGGTGCAGCCCCAGAAGCAACTCCACAGGGGGTGAAAAAAGAGGGTCATGACACACCAGGGAAGGGGGTTTGCTCTTGAGCAGACTGTCAACTATTGCGGCCGTTGCCTCCACAACGGTACTGCCACCCCTATCGAGGGAAAGTGTTTGACAGAGAAAATGCACCTAAAAAAAGCTTTCATTTGATAACTTCAGCTTCTGTAGCTCATACGTCCTGGGTGTTTCCATGCTGCTGTGACCCAAAATGCCCCTACCTCTGCCCCACCTGGCTGGCTGCAAAGGCAGCCTGGGGCAGGCAGGACCTTGGGCTTAGTCTTCTCCCTTCCACAACAAGGGCATTTTGGGTATTTCTAAAATCTCTCATGATTGATTTAGGGATTTTATATCATGCCTGAACCCCTGGCTACATCCCACTGAGCCCCTCTCCACATAAGGTTTGTCATGGGTGTCTCCATACCTACTTCACGGGTTTTTTTTGCCAGTAAAAACACCTTTTCCCAGTTCCACTAGCAGCAAGAGGGGAGCGGTGAAAGCAAGGAGGCTGTTTTATAGATAAAGGACAAAAGTCCTTACAGCTTGTAAGGCCCTTTAGTGGCATTATCCAGGGAAAAGCCACATATGTTACTGCAATTTGAAGCAGCGATATCTTTTAAAAATACAGCCTTTTATTCTCGTGCTGCTCTAAAGCACTGAGAGGAAACAAGCATGTTAAAAACCAGGCACCAGCCTGCAGCTCCCGGGAATATCTTGTGCCACATGCCACACGGGTGCTCTTGGATTTCGGGTGACGCAGAGGCTATATCCAGTTCCCGAGCACTGGGGTGAATGGAAACACTTCTCACCGCATTAATAACGAAGGGCTAAGCTCCAGCCCTCTAAACGCAAGCAATTGGTTGGTAGTTTGGGGAGAAACCAGAAACGCTCACTGCAAAGGTTTCTTTTGTATTGCACATGAACTGCAATAGATTAAAAAAAAAAGTGGATGAAAGGTCTCTCTATTTTTATACAGCAGAGTGAAAGTGTTAGGTATCTGCGGCAATATTTAGTCTGAAGGAAAATGAAATTGAATCTGAGTGACATAATGAAAAAGTGTCTGGCAAATCCTGGTCCAGAGGAAAAGCAGCAGGGATCACTGCCTCCTAAAATTTAATTTTTAAGATGGATATGCAACCCAGTTGAAGGCTATGCTATAGCTAAAAGCTATTGTGCAGTGGAGGCACGTTGTTTTGGGAGGGGAGACAGAGGTGATGGCATTTTAAAGCATGAAATGTATGGACCATGAAGTGAGAGAGAAAATTTTACTCGTCAGCTGAAACTTGGAAGGGTTGAACAGAAGAGAGCAGTGAGCAGGAATACAAAGGGGAAGAACCAAGTGCAGAACAAAGGGAAGCAGGATGAAAACCGCCTAAAACTGTCACAGCAGGGTAAAGGAAAATAATTCAGTTGGTTTCAGGTCTTGAGCCTTTTTTTTCAGACACTCTTCTGCTACAGCTCTGCCACTGTGGCAGGTGTCTCGAGTTAACGTCAGGCAACACCAGCCTGATTTTGCTCTCCCTGGCAAATGGGGCTGGGAGGGGCACTCCTGCCAAGGAAGGGTTTGGAGAGACATTCAAAACCCGCCTGGACGCTGTCCTGTGCAACCTGTTGTAGGTGACCCTGCTCTGGCGGGGGGGTTGGACTAGATGATCTCCAGAGGTCCCTTCCAACCCTGACTATTCTGTGATTCTGTGTGATTCTGTGAAACAGCTCTGAGTCAGGTAATGTTTCTTTTTATTTCTCTGAGTTCCTACAAGAAATAAATAATGGAATATTTCAGTGTGAACAAGATGTGACAAGTGAGAAATCCCCCAAGTACACTGCAAAGAAAGGTTCAAAAGGACAGGCAGATTTGAGGGGGTGGATAATGCAGAGAGCATCCCTTTGGTGGGCAGCAGCCGAAGGACGTGTTTGCCAGTGTGGCCTTTCAATGCTGCCTATATATGTGTATGTGCTCAATTGAGGCAATGAGGGAGAATTTGTTGGAGGGATCGATTTCCCCCTGGTGCTCTGTCTGGCTGAGTGGCATGCTGTAGGTCATTTTACCGTGGACTGGTGGTTGCCACAGCCCTGCTGCCTCTGTCATCCCCTCCGCGATGGCCCAACGCAGGCAGCAAGGGGAGCTTGTGGCCACAGGAGCCTCTGCTGTTCCCCTGCTTGCAGAGGCTCCGGTTCATGCTGTGCCTCACACCTTCCTCCTCCCAGCATAGGTTTATCTCCCCAAGGCCCAGCAAATGGTGCTGAGAGGTTACAGGGCAATTTTCCCAGGAGGAAATCTTCAGTACACATCTGTAGCTGAGCCTCTTTTCTGTTGTACAAGGGGCAACTATGGGGTTTCTCAGGCGCTTTTATTAGCATAGGAGATACTGAAGAGGTGTAGTGTTTTTTTTCAACGCCAGATACACATAAACCACAACTATGAGGCCTGGAAAAAATCTCTAGCGCTGTTTTCCAGTCTGTCCTGCAGCCCTTGGTGCTTTGGACGTTATTTATTTACATCTGGATTCAAAAATGTTTGGTGTTTTCTACCAGGTGAAAAAAAAAAAATACTTTCAATTACTGGAGCTGCAGGTGATAGGTGAGCTGAATTTCTTCTGCAAAATCACTGCTGATGATAACTTTTGCTGCAGCCAGCGAGAAGTACAGAACTGGCTTGTAACAGCCTTGCTGCTACAAAGCAGCTCGGGAGAAAACTGTCATGAAAATTATTAAATCCTATAAACAAGGGAAAAATATCTTTTTTCTGCTGTCGCTTTGAAAGCTTGCCTTTGAAATATTAATAGTAATATAGGCAGCCACTAACAGGTCAGTAACTGTGAGATGTACAGGCAAATTAAGCTTTTAATCAAGATGCTCCTTGGTTGTCGTGTTCTGAATCCCAGTAACTGATGTGCTTTGCCAAAAGCTGCCTGGCCACTTATGGTGCCGTTACCATATTATTGCTGCTGTCAACACATGGTTGTATGCTGGCAGTGATGAGGAGGAGACAAAGAGCAGATGAAGGAGATAGATAGGCAAAATTTATAAAAAGACAAAAAGGACACTCTGCCTCTCTGTTTGTCTGCTATCAAGAGCCAATTCTTCACTGCAGTACAAAAATCCCAGTCTGATGAGTATTTGTGGCCACTCATCATGCTGCTAGAAGATAACAGATGAGATAGCAGCAGGAGATGCTATTAAAGCAGTAGGTGTAGAAAATATAACTATTAATAATAGTTACTCATTTTTCCACTAATTTCTTTCAGGATCTTTTCTGGGAGAGACTGCAGCTCACCATTAGTTGTGTTCAGAGATACAAGGGAGTTTATCAAGAGACGATCTATGTGCTAATTGAAGAGCAATCAGTCTTCTAAACCCAAACATTTTTGAAGTAGTGCTTCTTACTCTATTCTTAGTTTCATGTGCTCTGACCTGCAGGAGAACCGATAGCGGCCACGCACCCTAAATGCAAAGTGAGCACAAGCAAGAAAAAGTTGAAATCAAATTGCTGGTTCTGTCCTGTGCTCTTTCAGCATTAATCTTTTTGTTGTTGTTGTTTTAACAGAAGTTATTATTCAAGCATATTGCCCAAAGAGAAGCAATGTTTCCTTGGGGATTACTGGAGCCCCCTTCTTTGGCATTTTTAACTGGTAAAAATGGAAACATTGCTCCAAAAGCATCTCAGTAACCCATCTGTTACCTAAAGCTGAGAGATGGAGGAACTGGAGGTCAAAGTTTGACTTCAGCTTCCTGTGAGAAAGCAGAGCCGAGATTCCATAAAACACGTTAAAGCTTTGCTTTATGTGGATTGTTTTTCTCCCAGTTCTCATGAAATACTTCTAAAAGAAGTATTTACATCTTAAAAGCATTATTGCTTGGTTTCCATGCTTCCTTACTGAAGGTAACAGAGTCAATTGCATCTATGGCTTGGCAGTTCTCCTTTTTTTATTTTTTCCTTTTGTTGTTTTCCAGTGCTTTCCTAAACATAGCCAAATTTTGAAAAGCTGCAGCATAACAAAGAAAACTGATGGAAAAAGATCTCTGGGCCATGTAGCAGAGCTAAGGGGGCAAGCAGGTAGAAAGAATGCAAAAGAAAATCTAGCTTTTCTGCTTTGATGGAAAAGAAAACTGAAAAATCTCTTCAGAACAGAGTTTTCTGCACTCCTTTTTTTTTTTGGTGCAAAAATGGAATAAAAGAAAAAAACAAAAAACAAGACAAAAAAATTCTGCGGCCGGCTCTGGTCTTGGTCCATGAAATCTCAGCCCCCTTAGAGTTTGATCAGGAGCAAATTGAGAGGCAGTCTTAAAATGCTGACGGCCTCGCATGATTCAAGCAGCTGAACTAAGCTGCCCGGTTACATTTTTGCAATATATTATATACAGCATTGACTACTCAATGGCTATTTGCCTAATGGAAAAGAAAATGGAGAACACATGGGCCAGATTAGTAGGGAAAAAACTGGACTGTTTTTTCTTTTTCTTCTACTGGCTTGGTTCCACCTACTTTGATGGACTTATTGATTTATGTTGCCATGCAACATATATAGCTAGCAGAGTAGGACTAAGGTAAAAGAACAACGGGTATTTCAAGTGTACAGGACAGGTTTGAGTGGGGAGAAGAGTTTAAAAAATTAGTAGAGGGGAATGTGTTCACTAAAATTGTACCTAAGGTTTGCTTTTCTCTACAATAAGCAAGAAATGAGCAGGTACAGCATTCCCTTCTCCCTCTTCTGCTATCTGGGAGGGGAGACCCTGGAGCCTCTCCTCTTTGGAGAAGGGCTCCAGGGCACCCGGCTGCCAGGAAGGAGCTGTACATTGCAGGGAAGGGAGTTCTGGAGAGGGACATTTCTTTCATTTAAACAGCAAAAGTAGAAAAGCTACTCTAAACCTCTCAGTTTATGCTTGCTCAGTTATAAAAAAAGACGTAGCTTGACTCATGGGTTGTTAATTGCCATTGATGGGTAAACAAGAAAGAACCTAATCTGACTGAGTTATTTGTAAGGTTTTTTTCCCCCAGTTCACTTGATCTGGAAATCAGTGAGACGCAATAAATAGAAAGCCACGAGGGTATCATTCACAGAGTTGCTCTTCCTAGTAGAATCATGCTTTAAATCATCAGGACTGTCAACCCCCTGACACAGCCAGGCTGTAAATACTCAGTCATCGCTTCACTCGGGGTGCAGGGGAGTGGTGAGAAAGGAATGACCAAAAGCTTTCCCAGAAATATGCTGCCCTGAGGATTCATTTGTTAAATAGAGGCTGTGCCAATGCAGTGCTCTGCCAGCCTTGCACCTCTATTGAAATGTCTCTGCTGATTTATTCTCAGCATCTGCATTCCCACACGTGAATTCTGTACCTTTCTTCGTTTGCTTTCAAGATCTATAGACCCAGGATGAATTTTACAGGTTGCTGTGTGCAATGGTGCAAGACAAAGACAAGTTTGTTCTCTCCCCCTTTTCAGCCAGTCTCAATGTTCTTCTCCTTGGCTTTAAAAACATATTGGGTTTTGATTTTTTGGTTTTGGTTGGGTTTTGTTTTAATTTTTTTATTTTAAGTTTGTAAAGCTTTATCCAGTCTGTGACTCTGCAGGAATTAGTCTGGGTACCAGCCTTTTGTGATGCATGTGACTGCTCCTGTTTTTTTGGGCTGGTGTCTGAGGATTAAGAGATCTGGGAAAACTCTTTCGCTCTTTCATTCTTTCGTGACTTTGGCTGGTTTTCTGCATGCCCAAAGTGGGGAGATGGAAACAAAGATGTATGATGCTCTGTACCCGTGCTCCTCACAATCAGCAAAACTTTCCACTTCTTGCTTGGCAGGAACCGGCAGGACTCCTGTATGACGGGCTTGCACTTGATCTGGCTTTTTCCTAGCTGTGCTTTTGGACTTCATATCATAATATTGATGTCGAGTGCTTCACATCAGCTGAAAAATCTGACTCCAGATTTTCTTCTACTATGCTATTGTACAGCTGCTAAATAGGACCCGTCAGGAAACACAGTTGTATACCTGCTGCTAAAAGAGGTCACTGTTAAATTCATTATAGCTGATTCTTCAAAATAGTTAATAGAGAAGTTTCTATTCTTAGGCTCATTGTACATCCACAGTCAGAGGTCCGTTTCTCCTACTGAAGATCAGTAGGAACCACTTCTTGCACCTCCAGTGGTTTTTATTATCAGATGCTGTTATGGGTTTACAGCAAATGTAGTGAACCTGGAAGCTGCATGTTACTGTATCTAAGGCTTTGATTTGCTTTTTATGCAAGTAAACCACCTTGCACAAACATCCTCTTGAAGAACTGGTGATCAGGTTGCTGGGAAAGTGGCAACGCCTGTAGCTGGTGGCCTTTTGTGCTTTGTCGGCAGATGTGAATTCCTTGAGATTCAGTCCCCTTCCCCACTGACATGATGGCAGCAAAGTGGTTTTGGTAGGTGTTTGTCATGGATGTAGTTGTGGAAAAGCGAGCCCTTGGGCATAAACTGCATCTTCACCCACTGGTGCACTTCTCCCAGGGTCACCCGTGGGAGGAGAGTCCTCCTGGGTACCCTTTAAAGAAGTCTTCTCAACTGTGGTTTGGGAAAACACTAGGTGTCATCAGTGAGGTTTCAGTTTCCAATGTAACATCTGCATTTCAGAACCCACAGCAATGCTCTTGATAGTACCCAGGATCATGATGCTTTTTTATAGGAAAGCCAGGAAGAGACTCTGAAATCCCCGTCTCAGACAAGTCTAGCCAAGAGTTCAGGTTGTCCAGTAAAAACCATGTCAGGATTAGGTTTGATCTTCAAGTGCATAGAAGGCTATTTTTTAAAGTCTACTTTTATGAAGAATGAAAACATCATTAAAATACCAAGTGAAATAGAATTTTTCCTTTATTTGTTTTTTAGTTATCAGTTAGACCTTCGTGAAGATTTTTTTTTTCCTTTTCTGTCTGTTGCCATTTTTCCTCTCTGCACGAATCTCCCCCGTCACAGTACTGTCGCCCTAAAATAAAATGGGAACTAGTTTGTTGTTCAAAGAGGCTCTTTTCTGTTGTTGAGATGTGAACAGCAGTGCATCTGCACAAGTCAGCCTCCTGATCTGAGAGGAGGGCAGGGAACTCACTAAACATCTGATTTAAAAAAAAAATAAAAATAATAATTACAAGGCGAACAGAGGAGCAGAAGCTGCCCCGACAACTTTCAAAGAGGTTAAAACTCCTCAGGCAGGAAAAAATCTCCTTTTTTCCCTCTGCTCTGAACTTCACTGTCCCCTGCTGAGTCCTGCAAACTCCAGAGAAGAAAAGGGGCTTTTTCGTGACCACAAGAAGGAGGTAATTTTTTTCATTCTAGATAATGGTCCTTTCTCTTTTTCTCTCCCTCTTGGTCATCTCTGGTACTAAGATTACGAAGACGCAGGTGAGAGCCAGAAAGAGACAAACTCCAAAAAGGGAAAAGCTGTTTTATCTATTTTCCACTTCTTTTCCTAGACATGTATGTGTATTATTAATAATAAATAGAAGACTTTTCTCAGTACACTCTAGGCAGCTAGGATTTTTATTCTCTTTTTTGGGGAACCGCTCTCTGAGCTGCTACGAATGAGAGAGTTTCATCTGTTTGTGTTTAGGGATTAAATTCACCACAGATGCTCCAAACCCTCAAGTAAGTTCTTGCAGGTGTCAGCTGTAGTGGCACTAGGGACTTCCAAATCCTGGCACCCACACAGTCTAGCCATAATTTAGATTAAAAAACCTCTATTACATCACGTTTGACAAGAGAGCATGCACTCTGGGCTAGAAGAAAGCCCTTTTGCCTCTCCTCCAGCTTCAGCAATACGTCAGCCCCCCTCTATAAAAGGAGTGTGGCTCAAGTGGTAGCATCTATAAAACTAAGATCTATATTTAAGCTAAAATCTAATCTAGCATCTATGAAACTAAAGCAGACTCTCTTCGCAAAGTCTGAAAAGTAAACGTATGGCCTAGCCCAGTTCCCCTTAGCTGACTGGCGCAAATCCTGGATTAGACAGTAAGAATACACTTAACTCATGAAAAAGCAAGAGACCATTCAGGAAATTGCAGTGCATGAGGAATTAGCTGTAAGCAGAGGAGATGGCCGCATCTGTGGGAGAGAATGCTGAAATGCCGCAAAGAGAAATTGGCAAAATAAAGCTTAGACAGTTGCAAATGATAAAATAGTTTTCTGTTATGTTTAAGCAGAGAAGTAGGTTTTGGGTTGACCCTGTTAGGAAAAGGACCACCACGTAGAACATTGCCAGCTGACGTGATCCTGCGTCGTGCTCTGCAGTCATCATCCAGTATCCATAGCTACTTTCTAACTAAAATGGTTTTGAAACAGCAGTTTTTCCTCCCCATCTGATGAAGGAACAGATTTTGCTCCATGGTCTGCTTCACTTCCCCAGCTTGAACAACACTAGGTGGTAATTCTCAGCCACATGTCCTGCTGAGCACTGGCTGTCCTTCACAAAGCCAGAGGGAAGGTGGGTAATGTGGCTCTTGAGATGGCTGCAACTAAGCGCCGAATTAATTTCAGGAGAAGGTCAGTGCTTCTGGATAAGGAGGGATTGGGAAAAATCATGCTTCACTGTCTACCTTTTGCCTTCTGTTGTAGAGCTGGCCATTTTTTCAGTTCTTTGCCCCTATCTCTGTCTCCGATTCAGCTCTCAATATAGTCCTTAACTAACAATGTGCCTTACAAATCACTCTTAAAGCAAGAGATGCACGAAAACTACCGTGGACCTGTGGGATGCATTAGCACAGCCTTTTCTCAGCTGCTTTTTTCTCCTTTAAATTTAGTGGGAATAAACTTTTTTTTTTTTTTTTAATTTCTATTGCTCTGAACTCTCTGCGGGGATGATGGGGTTCCCCCTCGCTTACGTGCCCCAGCTGGACAGCAACAGACAGTGGAGTGAATCCAACAAATTTACCTACAAACCCTGTGATATTGTCTCCTCCACCCCCACATTCAGCACGCAGGTAAGAGGCTTTGCTTCTCTGATTATCATCTGCTTCTCCATCTTCAGCCCATTTTCCTTTTCCCCCCATGTTGTTTCCATCCTTGTGAAACTGCTTCCTTTAGCGTTTAAAAACAAATAAAAAAAGCTAAAAGCCCTATGGCGTGATCCTCCTCCTTTTTCATCATTTTTCTAGTAAGCAATCCCCACTTTTAAAGTAGGAAGCATTTGTGTTCAGCTCTTTGCTATTGTTCCACTGTTCCTGCTGAGATATGTTGGGGTTGGTCCTTTAGGTGTAGCTTTACTCATTTACAGAGGGAAGAAAGCAGATAGCTACCTTTAAAGGTGCCCAAGATCCATTTTTGAGGAACACCTATGGGAAAAGGGAGGATTTTGTTCAATCCCATTACAACTTTATCTATCCCAGGAGATCCTCGGGCTGGTGGTGAGATCCCAGGAAGAGATCATTCTTCCTTGGAAGAAGCGCTTGTAACCAAATGTCAACAGAGTAACTCCATCCAGTCCCCTGCAAATCTTAAAATGGATAAATGAATACTTTTTTCCTTGCTTTTACCGTAAGCCACAGGGAATTTATGGACATTTATGTACATGGTCTAAACATGCCTTTGAGTGGAATTGAAAGATGAGGGCGAGCAAAGAGATAAAGAGTAAACACTGAGAGCCCAGGAGATGTTTTTTTTTTAAAGCACCAAGGACCTACAGCTTTCTTTCCTTTAAATCCCTTTTGTCACTTGGATAGGCTATTATTAGAATAAAGGTACACAGCGTCTTCTGTGTCCATTACGTAAAGGCCACTAATAAATCTTGTTTGGTTCCTTGCTGGCCAATGCCATTTCTCAGTAGAGCAATTTCATTATTGCCCTGGTGGTTGTTGACTGTATCTCTGGCAGTCTGCAGTGGGAGTAAAATGCTGTCCTCCTGCTGTGGGATCATTTGGCATTCGCTGTGGGGATGCATCCAAATGAACGTGCAAGCAGCAAATGGAGACTCACACCCTCTGCCTACGCAGGAGCTGAGATCAAGCAGCGAAACTACCCCCAATTTGTGTATAAATAGAATTGTATATAAAATCCCAACACCGTTAGCTTACACAAATTGTGTATGCCAATCATTCTAAAAATTCTTTCCAAGCAAGCAAATCCCCCATAAATCTAAGACATAATTAAATACAATGTCTTGTGGTCACTTTACACCTTCGGTGACCCCATCAAAGCATGCCAGTGCTTTGCCAAAATCCATGACTCTGTTTGCAGACTTTAGCTGTTCCAGAAAGTTTGTGCACCTGATGCAATGTTACTTTTATTAAAACTCCTGCTTGTTTTAGTTCTTCCTTTTAATTTAGCTAGGGTCAAGCCAGGTTTCTAGCCACTGGAAGAAAGGTGAATGTGCAGAACGATCACTACTGGAATGATACATCCTGTATCTTGTCCTTAGCGAGAGAAACTGATACTTCCCAAAGACAGGGGAAAGAGGGAAAAGCCATAAAGCAGTAATTTATTCCTGGTCTTTTAAATGTTTCAAGGATTAAAGATTATGTTCAATGTCACAAATTTTTAAGACAATGCGAAAATGTAAAATTATTCAAGGCTGTTCCCCTCTGAAAAAGGCCGTCCTCCAAAGCCGATTAAGGCATAAAAAGGACAAGTGTCTATTATTATTCCTGATAACAGATACAATAGGTTCTAGTTGTATCAATGCCTGCAGTCTGAATGGTATCAAAGCACTTCACAAGGTATTTGTCAGATTTTCTGTCTTGGCCTTAACAATCCCAGTTCACGGATGAGTAATTGCAGCTCCACTTTCCGCTAGGAAGTTGCAAGGCTGTGTGAAAAGAGGCGCTCCTGGTTTTGCTCCTGAAGAGGAAACCCGCATCACAACAGGCAGTGGACACCAACCCTTTGTCAGTCTTAACACACGAAGGGAGATGTTTAAGAGAGCAAAACGCTCCCTAAGGCCAAAGGGACCGAGTCACAGTTCACAAGCCACATCTGGCCATGAAGAGGCCAACCTCCAAAGGTGCAGCCTGAACTGAACAGCTGAAACTGTTTTCCAGGTTCAGTAGTTTTTCTTTCTGGTTAAGAACGAGGAGGTAGCAGTAAGTTTGACATGCGTGGATACTCTTATTTGGAGAAAACTGAAGATGTTTCAGAAATGACACTTAGGTCAAGAATTTTGTCTGGGGGTGAGAAGAGGATCTACCTGTATTGAAGCACATGGAGAACTCGCAATGCATTTTCTTTAAATTTGATTTCTCCTACAGCAAGCCAATTTGTGTTACACAGCCTTGTTCACTGCTTTCCTATTCTGTTCATACCAGACAGTCTTTTGTAAACAGATGAAGCACCATCCAGAAAAATCAGTGAGGTGGCCTTGTCCCAGCTGCTCTGAAGTTTGCTCCAGGATTTCAGTCCTCTGATGGCTGCAAGGCTTCCAACGCCCAGCCTTAATTTGTTCCACCCTCTCTCTGGGTTAAGAATATCCCCCCTAGATATTTATCGTCAAAAAGAAGAGAACAGATTTTTTGCATTAGCACAGCCAATGGGATACGTAATACTTTCTGTTTCAAAACTTAGCGTGAGTAACTCCGCACTAAGCCCTCCTGCAGCCCCCATACATCCCTTCTCAATGCTGTTATAGAGATTCATGCGTTTCTTTGGAATTTCCTATTTGGGAGTTTCTTACCAACTTTCCACTTTTTTTGTAGACATCCCCATTTCCTGCAGTTTGTTTAATAACTTCCCAAGCAATCCTAGATCTGATGCTTTCCTGAAGTGTACAGAGATAAAATTACTTCATTTCCATAGTTGAGCAAAGGGACTCTTCTATCCAGGAGAGCTATAGAGCGAGTCCTACAGCACCTGCTTTTAGCCATTATGCTTTGTTTTGTCCTATCTTTCATTCACATCTGTATCTACCTCCATCGTACAAAAAGCTTCTTTACAGTCCTGAGTATTTCTGGGCTTGCAATAACTCCATATGGCTGTTAAATTCACCTTTTTCCCCACGCGTTTGTTCTTAAGTCAGACCTTACTAACACCATCCCAAGCAACTGATTAGAATCCCCGCCTACTGGGGATGTCCACAATTTTGGTAGTTGCGGTTTGGCGTGCCCACCTTGCCCGAGGCCACTTCAACCCCAGTAGCTGGCTCTGGTGATGAGAGCTGTCCCCGGCGATGCAGGGACCTGCCCCATCCCTTGGATCAGCACATACGCAGGGATTAAGGCATTCCTGACACAGCCGATTTCCTAGGAAATCACTCGTCAGGTTAGCCAGAACACGCAAGTTGTGCAGATGGACTGCCCAAATTGTTGAAGAGAGATCACTGAGGCAGGGTGGGGGAAGTTATGCAAAAGTTTGGCTAGACAGACCCAAAAAAGAAGAAACATAAGCCCACACCCTCTGTCTGGCGATCCTGATGACTGAACAACAGTGGAAACACGTTTAGTTACCAAAAAGAGAGCTTCGCTCCTTACAAGGAGCTGTGCACATTCATCCCTGTCTTTGTGGTCCTCTTAAGCACTTGTATCTCCAGCGACAGGAATGAAAGGCTGGTCAAAATTCGTCACTGGAATGAAACGCGGGTTTCCTGCCATCGCTCATCCTTTACCTCTTCCTTTCTCGCTGAATAGATAAGGAGGTGGTTCACTCCAGAAGGATTTGTTTGCTTTATGAGGCATTTCAAGCAGAGTGCCCGAGGCTGTGAGGTTAACGCTGCAGGACGGGGCGTATTGTTCTCGGCAGTCAAGTTCTGATTTGTGCAAGAAGGAAAAAAGTAATTTCTCATGCTGTTTTCCCTCCCGCAAATGGAGCTGGTTGGAAGCAAATTTGCAAAAGTTTTGGTGAGGCGCGGAAAATGTGTTCTGTTCTTTTTGCAATCGGCTCTTCTCACCTTCTTTTTCTTCTAAAAGCAGCTATTCCAAAATAAGTCCAATTAGCCTGCTCCTAGGACATATTTTGGCTTACAGCATTTTAAAACATTGTATGGTATGTATGTACTGCACACATGATATGTTATTTTCTTAAATCTATCATCTTTTTTTTTTTCTCTGCCCTTCCTGTCAGCTAAACAGAGATAACTGAATCTGGATGTAAATTTTATGGGTGGAGAGGGAAGGAAAAGAGGAGGTGGAGGGGGAAGGAGCAGCAAATTGTTTTGCAAAAAGCCTCTGGGCTGGAGCCATGCTTTTGTTTGAAAACACAGATATATATACCCAGTGACTGCTAGTGTTAAAAATAACATAATGGCAACAATCTATGAGAAGGCCTAAGATATACAGATTAATGAGAAGCTCCTATGGCTCCTAGTGCTCTTTGCAACGAGTTTGGTTCATGTCGTTTCAGTCCACACGGTTTGCGGGACAAGGGAAAGCAGCCTATAAAGGCTGATCTGGTAATTCTTGTAGGTGCCTCTGTCTCCCTAGAGAACCGTCATTAAACTACCGGCTATTCCACTGAGAAACAGGAATTGAGGTAAGGTTAGCATTGCTGCCTTGTAGAGCCGGCCTGGGAGCAGGCTGGAGCAGGAACGGGAAAGCAACCTGCCTTGGAGAGGGCCAGGCTCCGTGCTTAGGGTCTGGGTCGTGCCCCACAGAGGAAGGCTTTTCAAGGAGGTTTTTTCCCTGCTAGGCTAGGAGTGGTGGAAACCCTGCCCACAAAAGAGAGGTGAAACTATTTTTATAGCCGCTTGCCCTTGCACTTCCCGGGATTATTCAGATACTGCAACGATGAATGCAGTAATGCTCATGAGTTATTCTGCTACTACGGTGTTGCAAGCTATATGAGGTAATACAGAAATATTCCATTCATTTCCAGGGACCTGCTTGCTGGCCCTTTTCCAGCAGCGCTGTAAACTTGTAAAACTGCTGGATCGGTTTCCCAAGGGTCTTTATTACCGAGACTTCTGACTTCTCAGCAACTGGAACTGCCTTGTAAACTGTTCAGACCATGCGAGATGCTTAAAATAAGCTTACAATTAGTGTTCCCTAGGGGTTTGTGCTGGGCTTCTTTTCCCAAAGACTCTTTTCTGTCATACTTAGCACAGGAGAATTGGATGTGACTCTCTTGGGCCTTATCTCTGTTGACAGGAAAAGGGCACTTTCAAATGAAATTAAGTGTTACCGCTCCCTTCCTCAAGGCAGAAAACACTGCAATGAGTGTAAGTTATGTCTCAGGTCACTTTGACAAATCCCAACCTTTGGGATGACTTGGGTCTGGTTCCAGTGAGGCTTAGCATAAAGATGTGTATAACTGAGTTTCAAACATAGTTCTGCACGCGAATTAAACTCTGTGAAACACTGTTAATTTGACTTTTGTCATATACAATCCGAACCAGTGCGTGCCTCATGTCTCTCTCAGCTGTTCCGCTTTGCTGTCCCCATCCCTCCATGTCGTTCAGGCAACCGGTTTCCGAGCGGTGCAGTCTTCTCTTTGCTGATGTGCAGAAGAACACAGATCAGGTACAGCACTATTACACGTGGGATACGGGATTCATTGTATTTTTATTTTTTTTTAAAGGGTAGTCTTTAGAGAGATTGTGGTTTTGCACAATACAAAACAATATTTAGACATATGTATAATAATAACATAACTCTTTTTTTTTTTTCCTAACAAAAAAAGGGGGGGGGGGAAAGCACATTGGCCACGCATGCTTCTGGGTGATAAAAGCCGTCCCCCTTCCCCTTCAGTTTCAGGCAAATGAAAATAAAATGGGAGCGGAGGAACCACTTTGCTCCCCAGCCCTGCCCCCGGGTGTATAAATAGCAGGCGTCCCTGCGCCCGGGTGGCTGCTGGAGTGCCTCTCATTCCAGAGAGCTTTGGCCACCCTCTTATCAAAACAGAAAGGCTGACTTCACTCCTGCTCTCTGCTGATTGATTTCATGCTGGAAACAGGTAACAGGACAGCTTCCATTGTCCTTGAATTAGCCACCTATTCCCAGAGGTCAAACAAACAGGCCGAAGGTCCAGAAACTCACTTCTGCTAATTACTGCCAAAATTCCTTCCCCGTGAAATAAGCAGGGGCTGGAGCGGTCCCGGGTGACAAATGTTCTCCAGAGAGAGGGACAGAAGCCATCCTGGGCAGGCTAACAAGGGGTATCGAGCTACAGGGCTAGGGAAGAGGCGAAATGCGAGACAAAGCCCAGTGCCGATTTTAACCTTAGAGCTGCAGAAAGTTTCTACTTGATTTTAATAGGCTTTGAAGTCTCAGTCAAGCTGATGGTGGAGCCGAGCAGTAGCGTTAGGACAAGGCTGCCTGAGTCAGTCCCGGGGCTCAGGAGGCGTCAGTTTTACACCGGGCGCCGCCATGGCCCTTCATTTGTGGAAAGTTTTCTACCGGCATGGACATTTCCTACCGGCTTTCTGCTTTTGTATTTTTAGAAATAATATGAGTTCAGAGGCAATGGGTGGTGGCTAAAACTTTTCACTCTTCCCCCTCCCACTTTCACTTTTTTTTTTTCATCCACCAGCTTTCTAGCTGTTGCTTTCATTAGTCTCTAATATATATGTTTCTATCATGTAGCCCAGACACCGCAGCTACTGCTGTGCAACCTGGGTCATGCATTTGACGTGTATGCCGTGCCAAAGATGATTGATGCCACCCTCCTGTTACTGTCATATTTTCTTTAATATGGAAGCTTAGCGAATGAGGGGATTGTATCGCTGTGCTTTGGAGGGTTGTCCTCATAGGAAGCGAAGGAAAGCGCAGGCCTGTGCCCGGCTAATGCATGGCAGGCACTTCACGCTCCTCCAAAGTACTGTCAGCTCCTCTTTATCCCTGGATTGATTAATCTGACTACATGTCCCACCTGTAGCTGCACAGATGCTGCGGATTGCACAAGGCGGCACATAAAGCCAATTGCATTAGCTCCTGCTTCACTTGCGGTTGTTTATATATTGTCCATCCTCTACAGGAACTGGCTTATGTGTTTTTCCACAGGTGGGTATAGTAAATAAGCTCTTAGAGAACAGCCCAGATATCCACAGTTTTGATTCGTCCACATTAGGCCACCACCTCGCTGATATGAAGCACGGATGAGAGATATTTGCCTCTCAACAACTTTCTCTTTCTTTTCCTCTTTCCTTAATCTGTGTAAGAGAATTTTTTAACCTTGCTTTAACAAACCTAAAACAAGCCTAAAATACTGTTTTCCCTCCCTGTCCTGTTTTGAAACAAACAGCTGCTGACACTGCTAAGTTCTCTGCTTCTGCTGTGTTGCCGACATTGGCACGATAATGTTTTATATCTGAGACATCGTGACACTTCTCTATATTTTAATACTGCCTCTCTCTGTTTCCTGCTTCGCTCAGACCTCTGAGTGGCCTTTGACTCCTGCCGGGTCCGGCCTGAATATCACTACAGACACTTCTTGCAGCGCTTTTGTGCTTTCTTCCCAGCCCAGCTTCTTAGACTCAGCAAGGGCAGCGCGTGTCGGACTAACCTCACAGCTTTCTTCATCGCTGCGATTATAAACAAAAGCGATGTGTCAGATCCCGTTTGTCTGTGCTTTAGGACAGCATCTGACGTCCTGCTCCAATCCTCATGCTGCTGAAGGCCATCGGTTTTATGCAAGGTGAGCAGGAAGACTGCGGCAGGTAATGCTGCAATAAAAAGTACCAGGCAGAAAGGTGGTTAATGGAGTTTATATACGTACATATATATAATTATATAAATATATGGTTATAAAATTAAGAGGTCTTGGAATCATTCCTGCTTAATGTTTTCATCAGTAAACTAGGCACGAAGGCTACAAGTTTGCTGATGACATTTGTGGATGACAAAAAGTTGGGAGGCACTATCAGGAGGGAAGAAGATCTGAAAAATGTTATGGGAAGAACAAAAATGCGATGAAGATAAATTCAGAAGCATACATGTCAAAAGCACACATCTGGAGATTACTTATCAGTAAGCTGAAAATGGAAGAAAAGTAGAAAAAAATGAATTGACGGGTCAAGTCTCTGGTACCTCTGGAGCAGCGATACGATTTCCTTTATAGAAGAAGGAAATGTCATCCTGGGACATGTCAAACAAGACGTTTCCAATGGAAACACTAAATCCATTACAGAAGATGACATCAGTAAGGTGTCCTCAGGACGCTATATATGATTTTGATGTCTCACGTCCAAGGAAAATATAAATCTGAACAGGTGTAAAGAAAGGCTACTGAGATCACCAAGAGTGCCACAATCTTCCCTTACAAATGGAGGCAAGACAAGTTCGACTTGTTCAGCCCAGGAAAATGAAGGTTGACAGGGGATATGGTTTCCATCTAAAAATATCCAGGAGGGAAACAGCGGGGAGGGGGGAAGAACTATTTAAATTTGTCTGTGACTAAACTTAGACTGGAAATAAGATGCAGGTTGCCGGCCATTAAAACAAACAGAAGCGAGGACAGCCTTCCGATGGGAACAGCTGGGACCAGGAAAGCGCAAGCGCTTTTAAGATGCAAATGAGACTGGGAAGAAACGCTATAGCACCTCAGGAGGGAAAGGCTTGGGCTCGGTGACACTTCATGTTTGTGTGACTCCTGGATCCACCCGGGGAGCGCATAGAGAGGTGACAATTCCTGACTGCCAGCTAGAGATGCAGGATGCTCGTAGGTGCCTACGGTCCCTTCCATCCCTCCTGCCCTTTCTGATTTATGTACGGTGCTTCAGCCAAAAATATTGGCGCAGCGTGGATTTCATTCTTCTGCTGGTGACACCCAGATCTATGTGGCAGCCAGCCTTGCAAAGCCAACAAGGAACCAGCATTTTCACAAACAGCAAGAGGGATATAAATCATTGTAACATAATTCACACATAAACATGCTGCTGGTGTATGTAAATTTGCTCCAAATTCTTAAAATGTATAAATATGAGCTTCTCTGGTGGGATTTCTTTTTCTCTCCCCTCTTCTCTGTCAGTAAAGATTAGCTGTATTTTATTTACTGTGGGAACAGCTATTAGCTGCTTCAATATTTTTTGTGGGCAGCAGCTAAAATAAGATCTCCTTGACATGTTCTCAGATCCTACTGGCCTCATGGTTGGTTTCATTATTATTATTATTTTCCTAGAGAAATACAACTTTAGAAGTGGTTACAAAGGCCAACATTCGTTTCTCTGCATGCAGAGGGTTTTGTATGGTTTTACCTAAATAGTTACAAAATCCAGGTCAGTTAAGTCAACGCAACAGGAAAGATATGTTGATTATTTTTTTCTTTTATGTTTGTAAATGTATTGTTAGACCTGTTGATGCACTGGAATTGCACTAGTCTGGACTACACTGATTTTCGTATCAGTTCAGTTACGTGAACTGGATGAAGCAATTCGACTTGGTGAAGGTGACACGGGGCGGGGGGGGGTGTGGTGGCTGAGCCCCGAAGGGCGGCTGCTGAGCTCCTCTGCCTGAGCTGCAGAACGGATCTGTCTTGTGAAGAGGCTGTGTGAGTTAGCCGTGCTTGTGTGCCGGTAGGAATAACGCAGGGGAGCTGCCTGCTCCCCTCCTGCGATGTCTGTCCGAACCCGTGTGCCGGGCTGCTCCCGACCTGCCAGGCAAAGCTCCCTTCATGTCACAGCTTGCGCCCGCTCCCTCCCTCGCTATGGCAATACATTACATAAAAGATTATAGGCGAAGCTGCACCTCTTCTCCCATGACATTAATTAATATAAATAACTCCAAGGATCACTCTGAAAGTTGGGCTGTTTACCTGCCAAACCCTCCTTAATTGGTGTTCCGTGGTGTATGTCAAACATAGCTGAGAGACATCACTCAGCCAGCCCTTCCTGCGCAGCTGATGGACTGTAATTAAGCCACACCAAGCCACAGTTTGCTGCCTTAACCCCTGCCGGTAACAAAAAGGAAATTTAAGCATGAATGCTTAAATATAAGCTTCGAAATGCTTCAAAAGGTAAGAGTACGGATGACTGAAGGCGTTACTGCCATAACACGCTTGCCTCTGTCAAGAATGGTAAATCTGAAGTCTTATTTATTTATTTATTTTTTCTTCCCGTGCACCGCTGTGGTTGAAGGGCTATGTCAGCCTGGGGTAGGGTAAGCCGGTAGTTAGGAGCTGTGCAGGAATTTGGAAGAACTGGTTTCAATTCTTTATCTGACAGTTGATTCCTCGCATGTATAAATGTTTATTGCCTCTGGTCACCATCTGTAAAATGAGGCTAATGCTTCACAGCGGGGCTGAGGGTGAAGCTGTCCAGGCTGCGACGTACTGAGAAGCTTCTGATTGGTTTCAGTCCTTAAAACAGGTCATGTTTAACACGATAAGTTCGTAACCTGGAGTTCCTCAAAAGGCTTCTCGTGTTCCCCGACATGACAAGATTTAGTTGCCATTTCATTGATTTGGACTCGTGGGGAGGAAATATTTAACCTGTAGCGCGGGCTGTGGCCTCCAGGTAGGTGGTCCTTTTTTCACCTGAGAAGGAGGCAATAAAGCAGATTTGCCTAGTTTACAGCTTCTCCGTGAACCACCGGGCTCCGGATGCGTCCGCTCACGCACTACAAAGGAGTCCAGTAATAACATACACTTATTTCTCTTGTTTACACAATTTACCAAGATCCTGGGGGACATCATAAATAAGGAGTATTTTATTAGTAAATATTACGTTTTCTTTAAAAAGAAAAGCATCAATAAAGAAAAAATAAAGAAGGCTTGACAAGCTAAAATAGAGAAGAACTTAGGATATAAAAAAAAGACTGTAAATCTATTTATAAAATTAAGAGCTTTAATGGCTAACCATCTAAAGTCAGAAGACCGACACGGTTAACATTTCCCCCAGATGAAAGCCACGGGCTTAAAAACTGTCCTGACCACCGGCACGGTGAGTGACCGGCAGGCAGCGAGGACGACAGCTACAGAAGCACTAATGCAAGAAAACACGCCTGGTGGAAAAACGGGCTGATGAAGACGGTCGGCACAGCTGAAGGAAGAACCAGAGCTCTAAGAGGAGAAAAAAGGAGGTGACAAGTAAGCATAAACTTGACCATGGGTTTTGGTGGTTTTTTGGCTGACAAAGTCGACCCGGAGTGAATTGGGTGGGCGTCCTGACCCCCTGGCCAGCCACGCTGTGCCCCTCCGCTCCGCCAGCGGCTCCACGCGAGGAAGTCCTCAGGCTAACTGGAGTTACTGTGGGGGTCAGGATGTGTGAGAGAAGACGTAATTCAGCACTGAGTATCTTTCCAAACCAGGGACAGGAAAAAGAAAAAAAAAAAAACAAACGACAAAACACAACAAACCACAAAACACCAAACAAACAGAAATAAAAGTGCTTCTGTGGTACCAGTTCGGGGCAGTGTGGGCTTCACCGTGACCAGAGCCTAACAGCTTGGCCTCTGTAGCTGTCAAAAGCTGACTGCAGCCCCCGCTTCTCAGAAACACTCAGAACATATCTAATTTATTTTGCTGTTTGGCCCGAGAGCTTTCTTGGAACTGGAAACAAGCTGTGAGGCTATAGACCATATTGGCATTAAACTCTTGTAAGAGAAGGTTACTTTATGCTGAACTCCCAGCTATACGCTGACTGTAAATATTTTGCATTAGCTTTACCTCTGGAAGAAAAGCAAAAGTGAAAGTAGCAGTGCAGCGAAAGCACTGCTGGTAGTTCAGTGCCTTAGCACACAGAAAGCTGATGTTAGATTAACTGCTGCTTAATTGAGAATCGTTTCACTGTGCATTGTTAGTCTGTTCATAATTTATGGGCTGCTTTTTCCATTTTACGAGTGCCTTTTTGTACTTCAGGACCGCAGGTGATATTGGCTGTCAGAGCTGTGCAGTGCCCATTATCTGGCACCTAAGGCATTTCATTAGCATTTAAACAAGACTTAAATGCCTGAGTAATTTTGAGATAGGCTGTATCTGCGTGGCTCGCAGACTACTGCATTAATTAATTTCCAGACTTCTTCCTTCCTCGCTCAGAGGGAAAAATGCAAGCTCTGTCTAAAATACGGCGGTGGTGGGAAGAACAGGCAGGCCACAGTTCTGGCTGCTGCTGAGGTTTCTTGCTCAACTTGCTATCTCTTATTTCACTATTCAGTTCTAATGAAAAGCTTTTTCTCAAAGAGGAGAATATTTGAGAAGCGACCAAGAATCGAGAGATCCCCAGCTAGTGAGTTGCCTCTAATTTCTGTACCCTGTCTCTGGAGGCAAAGGAAAAACAGATTCGTTTGTCACAAACCGATCACGCCACAGAGAAGCGGTGACGGACTTGGAGAGGAGCCTGCCAGCTTTGGGCTGGGAGTGGCACTGGCCTGGCTGCAGTGGGTGGCTATGGTGCAGAGAGCACGCAGTGCTGCCAAGGGTGAGGCTTATGGCAACGCCTACCACCGAAAGTCTCTTCGCAAGTTCTCCTTTAGTCCTCATGAAAGAACGTAACGTGGTCTTGAGATGCTGCATCCACAGCTAGCTCGGGCAAGCGACTCCTCCATCAAGAAAAGCTGAAGGCTTTTAAAGAACTGAAGTGGAAAACGATGTTTTTCACTAATGTGGCTAGCCGGTATTCCAGGCGAAGACCACAGGCTGCGCGCTCTGGTGAGCTGCGAGCAGATCGCTACCCAGTCAGTCAGTGCAGGGACATGCTGACCTTGGAGATGTCACGTGAGTCACGTTGGGGAGTGGGGTCCTGGAGCTTTTTCTACTGTAATAAATAAAACAGCATGGGAGTGACCTAAGGCCCTTGTGACACAATGAAAAATCCCTGTGTTGGGGAATTTTTACCTCTGTGAACTAGAATCATGTGAGAGAGTCTGTGTGGTGATGGGGATTTTCAGTTTTGCCTGATTAGAGACGCTTAATAGGAAAAGAGCGGAGTAAAGAAAGATTTCTGAAAGAGTGGTTCGGCTGCATTAGTATGGGGGTTAGATGCTTTAATTTTTGAGATGCTTTTTGAGATGCATTTGGCCTAGTCACAGCAGCTGACAAGGCACACAGCTCAGCAGGACCACGTTAAAATACCCCTATTAAAGTTCATGTAACTTGTACTGGCAGAACTGGGCTGGCCCCAGTTTCATGCACACCCTACCCCAGCATCACCTCCAGCCTCAGGGCTCCCGCTCGGGGTAGCCTGTGTGGGCACAGCTGGGCCAAACTTGGGACCTTTGCAGGTGACAACCCGAAACGAGGGACAGTGCTATCCTCCTCCTAAATGCGGACAGGGGGGCTGAGCAGGGCCATCCATGATAAGGACTGCATCTTGTGTCGGCTGGTGATAAGAATTTAAAGCTTTCTTTTGCACTCTTTCTCCACAGTAAATCCACGCCTGAGGGGGGGATTGAAATCCTTTGAGTCGTAGTGCTGGCGGTACTGTTCGCACTACTGTTCGTTAGATGCACGTTTCTTTCACAGCCACTTTCATTTGTAATGACTTTTAGTGCTTGTGAAGTATGACAGTTATGAACCTCGAGCCTCACCTGGCTGTGCGGTGCAGCTGCAGACGGAACTGAAGCACTATGGCTTCATCTTTGCCCTGTCCCTCCCTCGGGTGAGGTGGCGGCGTCAGTGCCCGGCTCCGTGAAGCTCAGCAGGGCACTCCTCCACCGGGTCTGTCCTGTTTCAGGCGCAGCGAGCTTGTGGATCCTCAAACTGATTTAGATTAGACAACAGGAAGAAAATTTTCACTGTGTGGGGGGTGAGGCACTGGAACTGGTTGCCCAGAGAAGCTGTGGCTGTCCCATCCCTGGGGGAGTTCAAGGCCAGGCTGGATGGGGCTTTGAGCAACCTGGTGTACTGGGAGGTGTCCCTGCCCATGGCAGGGGGGTTGGAACTGGATGATCTTCAGGTCCCTTCCAACCCAAACCATTCAATGACTCTGTGGTAGTCTCCGTGTTAAATAACTGCTCTGCTCGCAGGCAAGCATATCCTATAATATAATCTGATCGAGCGCCACCTGAGAACCAGTCTGGTTTCTCGCACCCTCTCCCACGGCGAGGCTGCGCCAGAAGCCTCCCTCCCCTCCTCGCTGGTGGACCCCTACTAATTTCCGAGCCGAATTTATTCGCGGCCTCTGTACAGCCGTTTTTCTCTTGTGCCGGCGTCGCCTTTTTAGCCTGAACGTCCCTTCTGCCC
>VZSZ01009873.1:272247-299320 GCA_013398815.1 Ibidorhyncha struthersii
TCTGAGTGAAAGTTGCACCGTTTTCAGCCTGAGCCCGTTGGTTTGCGCAACGTTCCCCACACGAAGCGGGGTTGGTGGGTTGCGATACTTTCTCTTAGACGTTGCCCTGGCATATTTTTAAGAAATCTGCTAAGTTAAACTTTGAAGAGATGTCCTTTGTCTGCTAGTCCTGCCTGGCGTATCTGTGTGCCCAGAGACGCAGACCCGGCGGAACGGAGGGGGTGAGAAAGGGAGGATGAGCGATGCTGAGAGGGATGCACGGCATTTCGGCGTCCAGTCTCTTCCCTCCTGTTTGTAGTTGCTGCGAATGAAAAAGAACAGTCTCCTTTTCTAATACGACTTGATCTTTTCCTAGCTCTGTTATTGGAACTAGCTGTTGTTATTTTTTTTTTTTTCTTTTTTTAAAAGGCGCTACACAAGTGCTTCACTTTTAACTGATGGGTAAAGCCGTCTGCCTGTGCCGATGAACTGCACGCGTGCTGGTCGCTAGATGTGGTTTGCTCTTCTGCAGTCTATAATTTATAGTGACCTGTCACTGTGGTGGATTTCATTTAGAGGGAATGACAAGAGTTCGTATTTTTTGTACAGAAAGAAATCTGTGACTCATTAAAATCCTCTTTTTATAAGGAATTCAGTGCACAGAGCAATTAACGGAGTCGCAGTTCTTGCTTTAGTGGCGAGGGAGTCCCCTAAGAGTCCCAACTCAAGCTTGGTGGAGGCTTTTTTTTTTTTTTCTTATCAGCCACACGAAAGCTCAGCGTTTCCCCATCTGCATATTGGTGCTTGTTGAGACTTTGAAGGGTGGGTTGAGTCAGCGCCTGGGGTCAGAGCTGCCCCTTTGCTGGGTGCCAACAGGCAGGGGCACGTCGGGGACTACCCAGGCACCTCTGTTACCAGCTCCCAGTTTTGCTTGCCAACGTATATCCCGTTCCGTGCAGTGCCACCAGCCCCGTTCTGGTTACCGGAGCGGCCGTCGGTGTGAAAAAAGTTTGCCGTTTGATTTAGAAACGGGTCTGAGCAGCAGATCTCTGTGTCTCTGGGAGGCGAACCCAGAAACGGGTGTGTTAGTGGTGGCTTTCTCAAGGGGTGACATTAAATGTCCTTCCCTGCACCCGCGGGGGGCTGCGGGACAGCCCCGCTCTGGAGGTCCGCAGGGCTGGGCTGCATTTGCGAAAACCCACCGTCTCCAAAAAAAAGAAAAAACCACAAAAATCACACACGCCCCTGCGGTGTATGAACAGGTAAAACCGGGCTTTGAGGAGCCCGGTGGGGTTTGCAGCCCGCTTGCTTCTGCTTGGCTGAAGGTCCGCCTTAAATGTCCCTATACGAGTATGGAATCTGGCTGTGCCCCGGTGTAGTCTTACACCAGCCCGCCCTGGTGCGCTCCTGCCTGGCTGCAACCATACAAAAATAGACGGTATCCACTACCTAAGATGTCATTGTAACGTTACTTATCTGAGGGGAAACTGAAGCCCTTATCTTTGACGCCGGACGGCAATTAAGTGCTTCTGTTGCCTTTTAAAGGTAATTTGTTGCCCCCGTTTGCGGGGGAGGGGAGGGAGATGGTTGGGTTTTCCCGGGGTTTTGCTGCCTCAGCGTTAACTTGTGGCTGTGGGTATTTTGCTTTAGTTCGCTGCTTTAATTTGAGGGTTGGTTTTAATATCGGATTTGTCTGTAGCGTTGTTCTACCAATGTGAAGCTATGCTATAAAAATAAGAAAGTCGTAAGGATTTTATTTTCCTCTGATTAACTTCAAAGTTGTGATGTTTTGACATAGTTTTGAAGCTGTCAAGACATAACGTGTTTAGAAACAAGCTGTGAGCTGATGACATGGAAGCATATGACACTCATTTTGTTAGAAATGAATGTGCCAGTAGTGCTAATTTCTTCCATACTTGGATTTAAGGGATACTATTAATTCATGCTTGTCTCAATACTGACTTTTTTTTTTTTTTTTCAAGATGAGCTTTCATGTTAGGTGGGTGTCCGTCCTCCCCCTCTGGTATTTTGTTAGTAAGAAATAGCTGCTAAACATCTCAGCACCCCAAGTTCTCAAAGTCCCAAATCCGTGTTACCAGTTCCCTAGTTATGTTTCTTCGTAGCTTTGGAGGAAAACAGGTGAGGAATAAAAAGCACAAGTAAAGACGGACACGGTGTGTTTTTTTTGGGCTGTTTTTCTGCTGTGCAGGGGAACACAGACAAAGACAGACGGCTTTCAGAACGGTAGACAGTGCCTTTTGTTTTCATCGTCTTTAATTTAAAGCTCTAATCCTCTTCCACAGGCATCAGTTCTTTGGATTTGATCCTTGAATACTAAACATCATGAGCAACTACAGCGTGTCTTTGGTCGGCCCGGCTCCTTGGGGTTTCAGACTTCAGGGGGGCAAGGATTTCAACATGCCTCTGGCCATCTCTCGGGTAAGTGCATTTGCCTCCTTGCCTGCATGTGGGTATCTGTTATGCTGTGGCCGACCTGCAACCTTCAGACATAAGTATGCAAAGGCATTAATTAGAGATGCTGGGGCTCATCTTGCCCTGTGGCATGGAGGGCCGTTTGGGGGGGGATGAGCGGCAAGCTGGGAAAATAAATCTTCCTTACTGTCTGAAGGCTCCAACAAAATTATCTTAGGAAGGACGTGTTCATTTGAAATAGTCGTTTAATCTGCATTTATTTATGCGTCAAACAAAAGAAACCACACTTGAATTCCCCTCCCTGCTCCCACCCAGAAAAGAGAGAGGCAGAGGTTGGAGGCTGGAGGGGAACAGGTGCTTTTCTGCGCAGGGCTGAGCCCCTGCAGCTCAAATGGGAGGCAGCGGGGAAAAATCACTCACGTTACCCTTGTTTATTCAGCAGCTCTTAGCAGCTTGAGGATCTTCTGGTGTCTGCTCTTGCAAATCCCACTATTTACAATAAAAAGGCACTTAAATGACGGTAATTGTAAGTAGCTGTTCATCAATATGTGCCTGAGTGAATGTGCCGCCTTCTCACGAGCGTTTTATAGAGCGTGTGCTCTGACCTGCTGCTCAAAGTGTTTGAGGAACTAAGGCAAAACAAACGTGATCTTTGTACCCGGGCACTATCTAGGTAGTTTCTTACTTTGAAACCATGTTTTCAGGGAAGACTCTTCTTTCAGGGTGGGCTGAGTTTCAAAGGCTTCCTTGGATGGCTGAAGCACTTACATATAGAATATAGGGACAAACTTTGCAGTATTGAATGTGTAGGATCATTGGAAACCTCTGGGTGAAGAAACTGGCTTCTGATTGCTCCGTACCCCAGCACCTTTAAATTCGATATGCAGAGTGGAAGCATCTATGTGCAAATGGCACTTTCTCTGTCAACAGCTCTCCTCCTCCTCCTCCTCCTCCTCCTGCATATCCATACAGTTTAGTGACAAAGATGAATTATTTTTTACACCTGTTGGGACTGCAGAATTGATACTGCCCTGGGAGAGGGAGCAGGTTTCTATTTGGGTTTATGCATCATGGCAGTATTTTTAGCTAATCTCAACTAGCGATTCAAACTCTGCCAGTTCATCTAGACTTGCCTTATCCTATTCACCTGTGGATTATGCTGGTGAAGTGAAAAATACAGTTTGGCTCTGCAAAACTATTTTTATCTGGCTAAAATGGACTGGAGAGCTGTAGAAATGCCTGGGAAGAGTTGAACACAGCTGATACCTGAGCCAAAAAGGGGTTGAGAAGCAGTTTATTCCCAAACTCTGGGGATTTCCAAGCTAAACTTTAATTCAGTTTCTTGTTCAGTAGCTGGTTACTCCTACACTAATGAGAAACTTGAAGTGGGGATGTGGATAGCGCTCTTCTGATTTGATGATACAAGTGCTCTTATGACAAGGATTTGCAAAAGCCTACGCTCTTGCCTGCATAGGGTACTTGTGCGTGGTTCTGATGAGCAATTAAATGCTGCAGGCAGTAAACCATACTAAGTGACCAGTTTTAGGAAAGGGTAGTACTTTCTTGTAGGAGCCTCTGCTGCCCTGGAGATGTAGAGTGCAGCCCCGCTGTAAGCAGGTTTCTAAAGAGGAAACACATGCTGAAATTAGCCTAGACTACTACTTTATTGCAGGAATTAAATACTCTGTCGCACAGAGTAGCCTAGGGGAATTGGCTTAAATAGCTACATATAAAAGCCTTAGTTATGGGATTCCCTAATGACAACTGTCAGTGCTCACAAGAGCAGAATGTAATGAAAGATGGGGACCACAGTGGTTTTAGGACTTTTAATTTGTGCATGGGAGGGGGAAGCACAATATCCAATTTACCGACTGTACCACAGTACTGCTTCTCAGCTCAACTGTTTCTTCTTATGTGCAGTTAAGAGTATGCAAATACTAGACTGCCTGGTGTGCCTTTTTTTTTTTTTTTTTTTTTTTTTTTTTTGTATCAAAAAACCCTTTGTTTTGTGTTGNNNCCCCCCAGCCCTTCTTTTCCTGATGAAGCATAAATGCCTTCCTGTATCTGAAGACTGCTAATTAAATTATTTTAGCAAAACAGTAATGAGACAGCAGAATTATGTTCTTTGGCAAGGGACATTTTTGGTTTTCTTTTGTTTGTAATTTGTCCTCTAGATGCTGAGGGTGAATCTGGCTACGCTGCTGAGGGCTAATTTCCTGCTTTGGTTTAAACTCCTTGAAATTAAGTTCAAATCAAGTACAGTTTATGAAGCACAGAAAATACACTGGTTTCTAAAGCTGTTTACCTGAAAAGCTAATCTCTTTACTAATGATTTGAACAAATTAAGATCTCATATGGTTCCTTGGAGAAAGTTTTTAGTTAGTCATTTGGCTTTGTACCGAATACAGTTTAAATGGGCGTATTCCTTGTTGCCTCTGTAAGGTAAAATGAGCCTGGTTTGTGTTCTCCACTTGAAACTCCTCATGTCAGCTGAGGTGTAACAGGTTAACGTTAACGCGGTGGTAGCAGTAATGTTCGATGTTTAATAAGCTGGTATATTGTAGACAAATTGCAACATCATAATCAATAGCAATAGTTATTGCACGGTTATGTCAGTCACTTAATACAGCTCTCAGTGCTTTAAAGTTGCTACGTGTACGTACGCAGCTGTACACGTTTCATGGTGAGTAATATATGTGATGTTGGGGATATAGCCTTATAGTTAGGGGTATAAATGACTCCAACAAAAATGCATGCGGTACCTATTACGTATACTTGTATCTGGCTGGACTTCAGCGAGGTGGCTTTTCACAGTCCTCCTTGCCTTGCAGTGGCACCTGTCTGAGCACCACAGAGTGCCATTGCACAGGTCGGGAATTCCACACCGAGAAGGTGATTTGGGGTGGGAGAGGTGATGGGAGCGTGGTGGGGGGTATGGCCCTCACAAAAGAGGGTTCAGTGGGAAGAGAGCTGCTCTGGAAGTAAAAACAACTTGATCTTTTACCCTTCAACCAGGAATAAAGAGTGGGTGGAGGTGGTAGATCTATGTCTTTTATTAACAGCCAAGTGTTAAGGTGGCTTGGGCCACCACGTCGAACTGTACTGTCAGGCTTCCAGGTAGTTAATTCTGTAGTGGTACTTGTGTAACGAGAGACTGTGACCGGTTAGCCGGCAGCGAAGAAGGCAGAAATTACTGGAGCTGAGGTATGCAAACTTAGATTATTCTGAGTTGCTGTTCTTACTTTTTCGTCATGGCATTTTACATTAATTAAAGAAGCGACAGTTCTCCTTATTCCTTTAAGACCTATGTTAGGATTCAAAACTGAAAAATGGAAAGTTAGAGCAGATAGCAACAAATTATTGAGATGCGAGGTTAATTATGTTCTGGTAGCTGTAAAGTAGCTATTGTAGGAAATTACTAAGATTGAGACTTCTTCCCTATGGAACAAAAAGCTTAATGTCTGTACATGTATCTGTAATATATGTAGTCCTGTGAAATGATGTTTCCCATAATGCGATTGTCTTCGTAGGAATGAATTGATTGTTTCTGAATCAACACAGACCACTGAAAAGGCACCTACTTAACAGGCATCTCCATCTCCACCTGGTAGATTTGGGAGGCATTGTCCCAACACTCTTGAGTGTTGGCTACACCACAAGAGTTACATCATGCGTCCTCTTTGTTTCTCAATTATTTCCGAGCAAAATTTACGTCCAAGTTGCAGGATGTTCTGCTAAACAGCAGCTGGGTCAAAAAACACTATTGGACCAAAATAATTGCAGCTGAATTATTTTGGTTTTAATCATGATTTCCAATAACAAGGGATCTGCTATTGGTGATACCCATATAGAACTGTGGTCTTGGATGAGTCCGACTGATGCCAGGGATATGTCAAGTTTGGGAATAACATTAGTCTACACTCAATAGATCTTTGCCTTCTAGATTTGTTTGCACAAGAGTTTGTTTATTCTGCTGAATTAGAATAAAGATACACAGTTTTGGAGATAAAGTAATCCAAATACACTGCTAGGCAGGATTCCTGGAGTGGCTTTTGGGCATGCGATTATATTTACAGAATTTGGGGTTAATGATATCTACAACGTGGTCTGTGTTGTTTATGTGCAACACGGTAGCTTTTAAAACAATAAACACTTCTTTAGAGATTGCACTAACATTATATTTGCTTTACTTTTTTTGGGGAGTTGGTTAGTTCCCAATGCTTAATTAAAATAATCAGAGTAAGATCAGTAAGCATCACAGTAGCATTAGAATTGTCAAAACTGCTGTCGCCTGCAGATTGAAATAGTGTTTGGTATCGATGATGTATTCATTATGTTGGGATGACCTGTGAGGGGTTTAGATATTTGTCCTAAATGTATGCTTGAAATGTTTGTAGTCTATTAAAAATTTTGTGGTGCAGTCTCTAAACAGTGCTTCACTCTGTTTTATGGGACTGTTTACCACTAGAAACAAGGAAATACTGAAGTGAAACTATAGTTTGAACAGTAATGTAGCCTTTGTGCAATATATACCCTCCCACCTAATGCAAATGCATAGCACGTTTTCTTGTATTTAAAAGTTACTTTTTTGTTCAATGCTGGTGGCAACTCTAGCCATCTTCAGACGATGTTTCACTATTTGGCTTTCTCCTCCTGTAAGAATTAAATGGAATGCGGTCGTCTTGAAACCCCTAACCTGACTGACAGCTCTGTTTTTTTCTACTGCAACTTCTTTCAGTGTCCCCCCGCAGCTGCTTCTTGCTTCAGTGCCCACTTTGCCTCTTCGGAAAAAAAAAACCACCAGAACAAACAAACACACAGAACCCCCCTTTAGAAACAGCCCCTTCTTCTTGCAGTTTTTCAGTTTTTATTATTTCATCTGTTTCAAGTAAGTTTTTCTGTGGTGTTGTTGCAAGCTTATAGTTGATGGAAGGCTCGTGATAACGAACCTGTCAGCAAGCAGCACACCCAGGCTGTAGGTGCAAGAGCAGCCCACCTTGGGATGAAGTAGGGAATGCATGTGCAGCACATCAGCTGCTCAACGTTCATCCCACGTGAGCATACTGACATGCTTCGTGCTGATCTCGGGAGGTCACTATCAGAGGAATTGCCTCCTCTGCTCTCCAGCTTTCCTTCCTTCCTGCCCAGGTACATACGTGGTTCCCCAGCAACTTGTCCACGTGGATGGAGTGTGTATGATTGGTTTTGCACTGTGTTTGCTTATTCAGGGGTTTGGCCTTTGGCCGCCTTAATGTTTGGAAGCAAGATATTGTAAAGTCATTAACATCTGTGAAAATAACGTTAATGAGAAGAGAATAAAGGAAAACGGTGCTTTGAATGGACCTAGAGCTTGTCAGTTTTGATTGACTAGAGTCTGGCTGAGCTTCTTGCCCTTTTGTTTGCGTGAATTATTTTATTAAGTCAGTACCTGTCATTTCCAGTAAAATCCAGGTTTGTGTAAGTATGAAATCAGTTCTTGCAGTAGAGGACTGGAGAATTGGCCTTTCAAGCAGGCGTGTGAAATAAGAGAGAAACACGAGAAGAACTGCTGGCCTGGCCAGTGATAATTGTGTTGGTAACTTTATGCTTCATCCTGGAAGCTACTGAGAGCTACTAGCTAAGCCCTAACTGGCAGCTGCTGGCATTGCTGGGCTGATTTGGGATGGTTTGCACAAAATACAGCTGAAGATGTGCTCCACTACTGCAGCTTCCTGGCCCAGGGTCAGAGCTACGGGCAGAGGTGACGGCACTCACCTGCTGATCCGGCTCCGAGGGCAATAAATGCTGCGCTTTTGCAGGAGCTGTCAGTGCTTACGAAATGGATGGGATTAGCCAAGACATAAAGCAAGAAGTGTTACTCTGTTCTGTTTAATTCTGTTTACAAGATGTGGTTTACTGAAAAAAAAAAAATTAAAATAACTGAGAATGACAAATGAGCTCTCAGTGCCAAAGTCTGTATCCTCTCCGCACCGAGGCCTGAAGGAGCAGAGTTTTTTCTTTGGGAACCGAGTGGAATATGGGCAATTTCAAAGCTCCCAGCTGCACAAGTGGTTTAATATGAGCGAGTTTTCTGAAAGCGCGAAGAGTGCTGCTTAGTGCTTCAGAGTTTGCGTAGTTGCCTGCAAGCAACATCCTCCTTAAGAGAACTCCTCTGTTCAACTTGAAGATGGAAAGAGGGATCAGTTGGTACAGATGTGATTTCCCCGATTGCCTCTTTTCCCACCACTGTTTAACCTCTTTGTGCTGAAAATTGGGAAAAGGGCCATGTTTCCTCATACCATTTGTTTTCCTTCCCTTGTCTCTTCTGCTATGCAGTTTAAAGCAAGACAGACCATCGCTGGAGTGGGGTTGGGAAGAAGGGAGGGCATGGGGGAGAAGAGGCAGAAGAAAAGTGTCTGCATCTCGTCTGTTCACGACCTTATTTGTCAGACAACCTCTGCAGACCAAGTAGGAAGCTAACTTATTTTAAAATAGTTCCTCTACTGATGTCATTCCCCCAAAAGTGAACCTGGCTGTACTGGGGGGAAAAAAGGAACCAACGAGCTTGTAGCTGAGGGATATCTGATGTGATGTGTGAACATATTCGTTTTACATTAAAAATGCTGCTAACTCTTTTTCCCCTTATAAGTGACAGTTTAGTTACAGTATGACGAGTACAAGCTAAATATTTCATGATGGAAAAACTAAAGTATTTGTTTGCAGTGTCCGCTTCTCAAAGACAGATGTAGTGAAAAAATAAACTCTGATTAGATGTTCACAGCAGACGCAAAATTGGCAGTCCTTCCAGAGGCCAAAAAGCAGGACTATTTATTGAATAGTAACTGCAAAAAAATTAGGCATGTTTTCTTTGCAAGTATCTGGCCCTGGAGGCCTGACAACTTCTGTCGACTTCCCCACCGTTTGGAGATGCTATTTTTAGTGTAACTGTTTTTCTCATTATTCATTGGCCGATGGCTATCAGAAGGCATTGTGAGAAGAGACATGGTGTTGAAAGGTTTGTTTGTTTGGCTTTGGTATGGAGCCAGGAGATAACATTGTTGGCTTTTTTTCATTTGTTTTGACTTTTGAAGAATAGATTTCATATGTTATCAATATAAGGGAAAGTGTGAGAGAAAACTGTCTCTAGTGTTCCTAAAGCAGTGGATATATGGGAAAGGTGATGATATTCCTCCTGCCAATGCTCGAAAGGGGGNTCTTTTCTTAGATGAGTTGATATGGGTGGAAGAAAATGGCTATGAACTTTGGGCACAGAGTCCTTTGAGGTGCAAGTAGCTTCAGTTACCATGTTGACTTAAAGCCTTGCATGTACTAAGGAGTTTATACTGTCCTGCTGCTCTGATGTGTGATGATGAAGGCAGAGCTGATGGGTAAGGGCTTGAGTGTCACTAGCTGCACTAGCCTGGTTTAAATGCCAGACAAGCTACTGCTGTCAGTATGTCAGTGGGTGATTGTGAGCTGTGCTGGTCTAGATTAGGATTGTGGTGGTCTCAGACAAGTTTGCTTCCAGGAACTGTTCTTGAAAGGGTTTTCTTCGGGAGCGTGGTAATGCTGTGCTGTGGGAATTCAGTCTCATCTTCTTAACTGGGGGGGAAAAGGTAGGTGAAAGGAGCTTGTGCTATGTTTATACAAAGAGCAGCCTCTCTGATGACTTGCTTAAAACTACGTATGCGTGGAAATGACATTCAGAGAAAAGGAGGAAGATGCAACAGACGAAGAGAGAAACAAAGCGCGGATGCTCTTAGGTTTGGTACAGCTGTGAGGAGGGGCAGTTCTACTCTGTGACTGACTGCTACTCAAGCACCAGCCAGCTGCGTGTGCCTGTGGCCGCTAAGCGCTTCTGCAGAGCAGACCTAAGGTTCCAAGTTGGGGAACGAAGGCCGCTCTTACTGGACAGGCTGTAAAAAGTCTGATTCAGGTGACTTGCATAACACTGCACAGGGGTACTCCCGCCCTCTTTTTCCATTTCTGTTTCATTCATCACTTGCCTTTTTACACTGTCAGTTAATGGGATGGTGTCCCCCACACAGTAGCTTTTCATCTTTTGTGACTTTGAGACACCAGTGCAGTTCCCATCACATAGTCTCTTGTGTACGCTGACCCAAGGAGAGGGGTAGTAGGGGGACAAAATAGCATGTTATAAATTGAAGACCGCATCGTGATGCACACCCTCAAAGCAGATGAATAAGTGCTACACTAATGGAATATGCTCAGTAGTTTTGGTGTAAAGTATAGTTAGCAGCCACAGAGCACAAAGAGACTTCTGCTGTCAGTCCCTTGTTTTTACTCAACAGGGAAAACAACAGTCTTCAGTGTTTTACAGTCCAGAAAACTTGGAGTGAAATTAATAATTCTGTGACACCTGGGTGACTGTTCTGCCTGTATACTATCAAGCTTCAAGATGTACCAAGTGTTGAGTCTCCACTCAAAAGAGGAAGATGCCGTGCATTCCTTGAGACTGGTGGTGTTTTCTTTTAATGTAGGCCAGAACATTTCAACTGGAGTAGTCCACAGTATTGTTCTATAATGTGTTGTTATAGTTTCTATCTCAGAATGAGTTAGTCCTGCATTAGAAGCTTCAGCTTAAACAGTTAAGCTTAGTAAAAGTACAAGCAAAAGAAAATTGCATCTGATAGGTGAAAGTATTTGCAAGTATGAACTCTCGCAATTGCTGTCAGCTGTGCCTGTAACAAAGCCCTGAAGTAAAATGTAATGCCTTGTGTGAACTCCCGTAGGCTAAAAAGTGGATCTTGCCAGGTCCTTAGTAGTCCTTTTGGAAAGGTCAAATGGTTTGCATGTTAACTGGATATGAAAGAAGTTTGGCTTACCCTGGTCTATATTAAGGGATGACTTAATGTGGTATCTAGTTCTTTCTCTGACAAGTGATTGAACAATGTGAAGTACTTAGCAACAGAAACATTTATTTTGTATTAATAATTTTGTAGTTCTTTTGGAGGTTTGAACAGTGATTTAGATGCTAACTGGATTAATGTAGAGTGTATCAATTTCAGGGGGGTAAAACTCCCCGTATGTTAAGTTTTTGTGTTTCTGAACGTAATCGGATCGTCTTTAGATATTCTTACACCCCAAAATTATTAAACCTGTGGAGAAAATAATAGAAGTGCCTCTGTTAAGTGTGATGTTGTATTGGCAGTAATAGCATTTGAGACTTTTAAAAAGGAATTCTGTAGAGCAAAGGCAAAATGCTGTAAATGTGAAAAATGTGGACGTAAATAAAAATGTATTTTTGTTATTAAAAAAGATGGTATCACTTTGGTTGAAACTCTGGCTATAGAACATATTTGTTCAGAACCCTTAAAAAAAACCAACCAGGCAGCTATGCTGTTCAAAAGCTCCCTCTGCCAGACAGAACAGCTTAATCTCAAAGTTTATGGTACATCTGCTATTAAAGCTTTTTCTTTCTAATATACATCTTATACATGACAAGCCAGGCATAGTTCTGAGTCCAATGCAGCTAGTAAATGAAACTTTTCTTTCTTTCCTGTGAAGTAAGAGGCCAAAATTGTTGGGTTTTTTTTGAGTGAGGGTGAGGCTCCCTTGCCAGTGATTTCTAGCTGCTCTCTTTGTGGTTCTAGACTTAGCTTGGTGTTGTGCTAGACATGGAGAGGTAGACTAATGGGACTGCCTGTCTCCACCTTGCTCATATATCTAAGCTATTCCTTCTGTGCAGTTCTGTTTTTCTTTACCTAATGCCTTTAAAAGGACAAAGGGGGNTATTAGACCAGTAGGGAAATGGAGGGCTTGTAAAGCTTTACACATCAGACATCTTGGGTAGAGTAAATTTTCTTGTTCCCTCTTGGCTTTCTGCAGCTCCTTGTCAAATCAGTGTTTTGAGTTCAGACCAAATAAGAGTGTTCTCTGCCTAGTGTCCAAGGTGGCTTGTTAACAATTATTCACGAATGAAAAGGCATCCCCCGAAATATGTATTCTGACAAGCGGAGTATATTCAGCCCTCGGGGGACACTGTACTAGTTCTTTGCGAGGGACTGACTGTCTGGATTCATGGCTTGATCAAATGTCACGTCGATAGTGATCAGGGGACATAATCACCCTAGCAAAGGAAGCAGTAGTGGTTGGAGAGCAGGCAGCTTTGCGTCCTAGCTGGCAGCCTGAGTTCCTGTGCTGTTTAAGTCTTCTCTTAATGCACAGAGGTGTGGGGTGTGGGGGAAGAAACCCCAAAACATTGGCAGTTCAGTAAAATGGGAATAAGCTCATGTAATATGTAACGCTTTTCTTGTACGTGAACTGGCCTCCACCCCTCTGTCAGTGGTAATCGCTGGCCAGAAGAAAACCTGTGCTTGCATCTCCAGGCTCAAAGCCTACTCCATGGACAAAACTCTTCCTCCATCAGTGCCCTAAGCAGGGATGGTAGGTGGGACAGGTGCAGCAGAGGCTCACTCAGCTCGGCAGGCTTGGCCGTGAGAGCTGGGGCTGCTGGTACAATGGTGGGGGCAGGTAACTGGGGACTGCACAGTCTAGACTTGCTGAAGCCAGACTCGATAGGACATGTCTGTCAGTGTACTAAGCTGTGAAAACTGCCACTGGATGCTTATTAAATTACAGCTTTTGTCAGCTATGGATACAGTCTATTCTCTCCACTTTCCAGCTGTCGTATTTTGGCAAGTGGCTATGAGCAAAATTCTTTGTAGCAGGGACTTACATGAATCTCCTTGGAGAGCATATTCAATTTGTAAATTAAATTATTTTGCTATTGTGCAGATCAAGCGTAATCCTGTAAATGCTAAGAACCCAAGTGTTGGTGCTGCAAACACACTTGAGCAAACCTGTCATTTTAGGCATCTAAGTTGTCTCTGTAAGATGACTCTTGCTTAAGGCTCAGCCTGTGGTGGTGTGCGTTGCTGCTCAGCACCCTGCGGTGTTGGGTCTTCAGACTGTTGTTACCAGAAGGAAAGAAACATTGACTTGCTTGGAGGAGGCAACTGACCTTTCCCAGCCAACTGACCTTTCCCAGCCAACTTTCTGCCTGCTCTCAGAGGCATTAGCCAGTGGTTGTTAACCATAAGAAGAGTGGCTAGCAGAGATATTTGTATGACATCCTGAGAGCTAGACCTTTGACCAGCCAGTCAATTTCCATCACTAGAACTGTAGAGCTAAATCAAGTGGTTTAGTAGCATTTGGGGATGAGGACTCTTTGTGTATTAGGTACGTGGTGGTGTTTCACTATCCCTTGCTCTGGAAAATGCTGTAGATATGCTCTATCCCCTTATCCCTCTTCGTAGTATGCAAGTATTATTGCACTCTTAAGCTAGAGGTTAGTACCTCAGAGCAGCTCCTATTTTGGGTAGTTCTGTAAAACTGTCTCTTCTGAACTATTGACTAAAATAATCGAGCTTATGAATAAAATATAGCTAAATTGTTTTTTTGACTGAAAGTATAAATTTTGTGTATATGTCTAGAAATGCAATTCACTTTCAGCATGAAAACCTGAAGATGGTTTCCCTGAGGTGTGCACTTGGAGACTTGAAGTCTTGCAATATCTCTGTGGATAAAAGTATCGCCATCCCTCTTACGTCAGAGGGAATGTGATACTCTCTGGCTGGTTGAGGGGCTCCTCCGTGAGAGTATTTTCTTCCATTGACACATCTACACTTGAACTTTAAAACGTAGAAACTGCTGATTATTAAAACTTCAAATGACATTAATTTGTTTTGATACCTGACCTGATGAAAACTGCTGCTGTTGCAGCTGACAGCCCAGATCAGTTTATAACTCTGTCCTGGATGGTGTGGGATTAAATAACTGGAAATTGCTTGCAGGGAACTCTGATTACAGCAGTCAAAGTAAGGATTTAGGGCAAACCAGGCGGTGTTGATGCTTTACTTTGCAACCTCCTGCTGCTGGAGAAGGCTAAGCTGCTGCTGTGTTTTCCCCCTGCTTCCTCCTTGCAAATGTAAGGTGCGCTTTTGGCATGGTGGTGAGACAGATGGGTATAAGCACGCAATTTTGGATGCTGTAGCCATTGACGTCAACTGGTTCCTGACCCCATCAACAGGACGGCTTGCCTTGAGTGCTTCTGGTAACTCCGAACGCCCCCTCTGTCAGTGGCTGGCTATGTGTGCAACTCTGTACTTACTGCATATCCTAATCTATGCCAGTTTGGTTAGCTCAGTAGTTACCCCATTCCTGCTCTCAGCCTTCTATTGCTCTCTTTGGCAAAGAACGTATCACCAGGGTACCAAACGAGCTTTTGTAGACTCTCCTGTCCTGCTTTGCCCTGATGGGCTGATTACCTGGTACACGTCTGCCTTTATCCTACAGCACGGACTCTTTCCCTTGAAAGAAACTCCTGTATGACTTGGGGCGGGGGCTGAATATGGGGGAGAGGTGAGACCTCACAAGAGGGGATCCCTTGTGAAGAAAAGCCTTGTTCAGAATAAGGGGATAAAGATGGGCTTTGTGGAATGCGTTAACTGCTGTGCTTCAGGGGAAGCGTACACTTGAGAGGGGTGGCATGCAAATAGTTTAGACTTGGATGCTATGGCGTTTATGTAATATTAGTATCAATTCTGGGAAATGTAATGCATAACAATGGGCATTATGAGTTAGGAAATACCTCACTTTGGTATTTAAGGTTGTTAACCGCTCAAATTGAATCTGAGTGGGTTTTCTAGTGCCATTTTTTGAGTTTCTGCCAAATAGGTTTGAGTCTTTCAATTTTTTGCCTGTTTTAGCATAAAGAGTAAGGTAGTTTTGCAAGAACACAATTTGTACTGCCTTCATTTTTTTCCCCTTGCTTTCCTTAGCCTGAGGACATCTGTCTTACTGCAGAAATAAGTCTACCCCAGGTGTTTTTGCTGTTAGTTATCATTTAAGAGAAATGCTGTTCAGAAGCCATTATTATTTGTGTCATTAACAAGGTTTAGGGTTCAGAAAAGTGTATGATGGCATAGGAAGGAAGGGAATAATAAGAGCTAGGTATCAAAAAAAAACCTCCAGAACCAAACACCCCACCCCAAACTAAAAACAACAAAAAAAAAAACCCCAAACTATGAAACTGCACAAAACTATTAAAATCAAATATGTAGGCTTTTTGTCAGAAAGTTCCAAATGAAAAATGATGGAAGCTTTGGACTCCGTATACCAGATAGTGTAAGTATTAATAGGGATATCTTGCCTCTGTTTTGAATTGCATAAGTAACTCTGTAACCATCCTTTTTCTTCCAGTTTTTCCTTACCACGCCAGTCCTTGCCGGGCTGCAGTATGTCCTGGCTTCATTGTGCCCAGCACTGGGTTTCTGCTTAATCAGAAAAGCAAGACCGTATGGCAGCTTTTGCTTTATCGGTACGGTTGCAGGAAATGCTTCAGCGTCAAGAAACAAGCTGCTCTTTTACGCAGCAGAGAGCGCTTGGGTACCACTGGGTTCCTGAACCAGCATAGATGCCGTCAGCAGCACGCGCAGGCTTTGGGTTGCCAGCCCAAAAAGCACTGCTGGCTTCTCCAGGGAAAAGTCTGTAGCTGGTGATACGTGGGAGGTGGTGAGATGGGGCTAGAGGTGGCTTCTGACTTTCCGTCTCCTGACAGACGCGTGACCACCTTGGGCACGTAGGCTCAACTACGTATTTTGGTTTTGTGCCACCCTGTGCGTGGGACTATCTTTCCGATCCCTGCTGCTCTCCCAGCTTCATGGCAACGGTAGCAGCTCTCCTCCCTCAGCCACTTCAGGCCGTTGTGATCCCAGAGAGCACGGAGGGTTTAGGTTTCGCTTGCCCGTGAGGCTGTTACAATGCGGTAGGGCTAAACTGCGGTAGGGCTAAACTGCTTTGTAAAGAAAGTAGCAGCTTCCTTGGGGTGATCTCTGTTCAGCAATAAATGCAGGCTAAAAGCGAAGTATTGGTTAAAAGTCGCCCATAAGATACCACTTAGGCCATCCCCATCCCTTTTCTTCACACTGGGAGGAAGAGTAAAGGTTGAGTTGTTGAAAGGCTTGAACTAAAATGAAGCCAAAATCTGTGTCTTTGAAGGGGCCACGCTGCAGTATGACAGAGCTGAGTTTGTTTTGCCAGTCGTCCCATAAGGAGGAGGAAGTGCTTCCGAGATCCTCACCAGTAACCTCAGCTGGACGTTACTCAGGACCACCCGTAGCTGTCTTTGACTTCTTTGACTGTATTCCTGCATGCTGGAGTGATATTCCTAAAGCGTCCCTTCAGGGGGAGGGGGGGTCAATGGGAAGATTGCTCTGGTCAAGATTATAAAGGAACTCAGAGTTACTCCTTGAGTGTCACAGTAATGGTGAATTTTAGGAGGGGAGTGGTGGGGGAGTGCTGTTAAGTTCCCAGTCCTTTGCGTTGATGTGCTTATATCAAAATCTGGATTCAATTTAAAGCATCGAAATAATCCCTCAGTGTTGCATTGAAGATTCAAGAAAAGTAAGTTGAAAAACCCAGAGAAACCTCAGAGTGTATCTTGGCATTAAAATCATGAGATTAAAAAACACTCCTTATTTCTAGGGCCTGACTCATGGTTTTTGAATGCGTGAGGGTGGCAGTGCTAGCTCCTATGGTTAAGTAGCATTATAAATATTTCAGGACTTTAGGGCACAGAGCTGTGCCAAATAGTTTTCTCGTGTTTGGGTTTTTTTTTTCCTAATTCCTGAAACAAACTTTTGCAGATCTCGTATAACCTGGGTTGCCTGTGTAATTAAAGAGATGACATGTTAAATCTCCGCTGTTTCTGAAAGCGGTGCATCAAATCCAAGTATTTAAATCAATTACATAGTGACCAAAGTGTTGCTGACTGTCTAAAAGTTGTTTTATTGGGACATAGTGTGTGCGGTTTCATGTATATGCGGTAGAGGAAAGTGAATTGCAGAGCAGCTGGCTTGCCAGAGACCTTCCAAAATAAACAGTACGTGGCATGTGCAGTAGGATTTGACCCTGTTAGGAAAATAAGTAGGGCAAAGTGGCTGCTTATTGACGGTGGCACCACAGGCAAAGCAAAAGGAAGGGCAAAGGGAGAGGAGGGAACTCAAGTGGGATTTGAATAATTCTTCCTGCCTGCCAGGGAGCCCTCAGCGCCCTGAAACTCGTTCAGCCAAGTCGTAAATGGATTCTCCTCTGACAGATTGTGCTCCGGGGGAAGTATTTTTCTACTAGTTTTGATGAGGTGTTGCAAGTTGCTGCAAGCCCAGAGTTAACAGAGGGGGCTCTTCAACAGAGGTGTGCGGGAATGTCTTGCTCGGGACTTCATTGGAGGCTGCGGGGTCACCTCTGGTGGCGTGGGGAGGAGTGGACGGCTGGGAGCATTGGCCTCCTGAATTTCTTGGATGTGACTTGCCAGAAATGCTGAACGAGGTCCCTCCATGCTTTAAAATGAGAACTGAACTGCTAATTTTCTTTCTCTGATTACCGCACGTGTGGGTGTGAACAAGCTGCCCGGTGCCCTGTTCTGTGCGGTGGTGAAATGATGAGGTTGAGCGCTGTGGATGGAAAAGTGGTGGGTCTCTTTTGCCTGCAGTATATCCAGATGAAAAAGATGGAGGATGAATACATATGCTTACTTCTGTATGTTGTCCATCATGACTGTGCTGGATCCAAACTGCTGTGCTATGTGGAATAAGCCCTTTAATGAATGAAGCTTTTGGCTTCCTTTGTCCTTCAAGAACTGCTGGACCGGCCTCACTGGTTTCTTCTGATCTGGGGGAGACAAGTCTTTAGCCAGTGAAAAATGTGTATTGCTCCAGAAAGCTTCTTTGCTTGTTGTGTTTGCTGCTGTTTTAAATAGTATGTGTCTCGTGTGGGGAAATCCTTGGAAGTAGGGCATGGAGCGTGGCTGGCAATATCCCGAGGAAATGTCGGAAACGGTAGATATGCGCATAATAGTAACCTGAACCTCTCTTGAAGGTGCATAGGAAATATATTGCTTGATTTAGAAATTTGTAATACTTCTAAAAGGGACTAAAACATAAAGATGCTGGAAGAAGGTATGGAAAATATTTATATCATGTTGCATAAATATCCGGGCTGGGCCCAGTCATTGTAAACTGTGAGGGTTTAAACTGTATTGGTAAACTTGTGATTTCTCTTTCTGCAGAAAGAATGATGTTTACAAATATGTATGTTATGTCTCCATACGCTATTGTTTAAAGTGAGGTAACTGAGAGCGGAAATGTAACAAATGTGTAAGCACAGTTCTGCACAGTTATCACTGGGACATAATTTTGATTAGGCATCTGCATGTCTAATGCATTTACTTTGAAAACTGAATTTCGGTGTAAGAATGGGCTTTATATTGTAAGTTAAACTAGTTCTTGGATTTTTAACTAACACATTGTGGAGAAAATTGGAATGAATACATTCCCCTTAAGTGAAACGCTAACCTCTATCTTTTCCTTTCTTCATTTGGTTCGCTCTTTATATACAGAAATATGACAGCTGGCATGACGCCGCCGTTTTGAATTGTGCCATTTAGCATTTCTGGCAGCTGGATACATGTGGAAAGCTGTATAGTAACAAATCTGTTTCTTGTACCTTTTGTAGTCTGTTTTTCATCAGCTAGAAAACTGTTAATACCCCCTGAACTTTCCTCTTTTGGCTCACCCAGACAGTAATTCACTCGAGCATTTCCTGTATGTTGTCTCTGGGTACGGCGCCCGCGCTTTCCATCTCTGCGGCATTGCAGAGCTCTGCTGGGGTGCTGCCTCGGCCCCAAGCTTTTTGGGACATTGCCTCGGACATCCCAGACTTGTATGCTGCAGCTAATTGGGGCGTTGCAAACTCGTGGAAGGGAATTTATCCCACATCCGAAATAAAATCTGCAGCAAAACTTGGAAAAATGCTTCACTTTGTGTATTTGTTGTGATGCTGTTGATGTTTCCTGTATATCTTAGCAGAGTTTCATAAATTTCCCGGTCAAACAGAAGTCTGCCTGCAAAGAGTTACTACTTAGAGAAGAAAAGCTTAGAAAATCCTGTTTTTTCCACATATTAAAATGTATTTTGATGCTAGTAAATGAATATTTTCCTAAGTGATGAATAGAACCTTTGTTTTCAAGTGAATTTTCCTCACTTTTATTAATGTGGTTTGGCTCCGGAGACGTACAGACAACTGAAGAATATGGCATAGAGCTGATTTGGCTGTTGAGTGAATATTTTGTGTTTCTCCAGGCGGCACGAGAAATTTTGTGTTGTTTGTGGGCAAATACCTGATTCTAGCCAACTCTGCCCATCGCGCTTTAATATCTTAAGCAGGTGCTGAGTTTTTGGCTCTCAGACATGCAGGTAGTGGGATCCCTATGCACGGTCCGGAATAGTTGCCTACTGTAAGCAGTCACCGTAACGATTTTGCTTTCTACTCCTTTTCTTCTCCACTTGGGCACTTAATACTAACTGTGCAAGCAGAAATAGTTCAGCTTGACAGATGACGGTTACAGCTTTCTCAGTGTGTCAATACGCAGATTTGCTGCAATACAAAGGGTTTTTTTTTGAGATGGAGCAACGAGAAGCGCTGAAATGCTGCTTGGACGTCCCACCTTCAGCGCATGGATGGACGCTGTGGTGATGAGAGTGCCTATGGAAAAGTATGTAAACCTTTTCTGACAGCAGATGGAGAGTCTTGTCTAAAAGTTTTACTTGGCTAACCTGCTTTAACTGTTTATTTATTAAAAACATGCAGTGTTGAGCCCATAACTTCAGCATTTTGCTGGTTTTTACTCAGGTTTACTCTACTAAAGACACATTTTTCTTTACTCTCCTTTCTTGCTTGGAAAGCTACCTTTTTCTTTATTTTTTTTTTTGCTCCCACCCCTTATAGCAAAGCTGAAATAAATAAGAAGGTGGTTTTATCCTTGTAAATATGCCTTGCCCTTCCATTTCACTGCTCGTTTTGAATGCTGTTGAAACTGTAATCCTCCCGTCCGGTTCTTCTAAGACTTGGAGCTCTTCTCAGACCTCAACTATTTTCACATTGTGGAAAAAAAGAAAATCTTAGATTATTTGAGCCAGGCTAAAAAAAAAATTAAAAAAAATGCAAGGACCAAAATATAAGCGGCCACACCCTTGTAGTTGAAGTGTTGTCTTTCAACAAGCTCTTCCTCTTCAGCAGTTAACTGAAAAAATTACTTTTGTTCTCCTTAGAAAATATTTTGAGTTATTAATGGACTTTGAAACTTTATTTAGTACACTATTTTTTTTTGTCAAGAATGTCTTGAGGTTCTTCAAAAGTTAATTTGTAAGTTACTGCAAGGGTGAAACAGACTCATGTTGACATAAGTAGCCTTTTATTTTTATTACAGTTTAATGTAGACATCAAAAATGTGTACGTGCATGTCTTCCTGCATGCTTTATTTTAGTGTTGCAGAACGATGGGGAGAGAGATGTTGCAATACTGAGTTTTTTTGTTCAAAGTACAAGCTGACCCGCTGCCAGCAGGCACTGGAAAGCTGTCATGCAAGGCTGAAAGAGAAATCAGCGGTGGTTTCCTTAGTACAGCTCTTTATTGATGCATACCAGCCCTGAAACAGAGGTGGTAATAAATATCTGTGGGGGTAACGCCTTTAAAAAATTTTCAGCACAGCACTATTACCAAAATCTTCAGGAACAGCATATACTTACATTGTTCCTGAAGATTTGGGCGTGTGGGTGTATATGTGCATACACTGCAAGCATCCACCGCAACCTTTGGTCTGGGATCAAACACTTGCTCCCAAGAAAAGCAACATCTGTGCTGGCACCTTCCTGGCGAGGGGATACTATGGCCTGACCCTTCTCCTACCTGTTGGCATGGCAAAAAATGGTGATTGCTAAATTGTGCTTGAACTGACTGTGAAAACCAGCCGGGTTTGGGTGTTTGCAAGCCCCTTCCCTCACTGGGGTCTCAAACAAGGAGCGATGAGTTTCATTGCTGCTCGTTTGCAAGTGGCATTTAATTTGGCAAAGGTCCCCTTTTTCTTTTCTCCTTGTGGTTGTTATATTGTACATAACCTAATGGGGGCACAGCGCTAGTTGTCTACCACATGAAGCAGCAGTGGCCTGCAATGTTTCGGGATTTTGTTCTGTTTTCAGGTTGCCCTTTAACGTGAAGTTTGTGTGCTGGTAATGCCATTGCTATGGCACAGCCTGTCCCTCGTCCTGCCGTCCCGCCTGACCCGGGTTTACGTGCACACCGCTGGCAAGGGCGTCCCCAGCCCTCCCAGCACAGCGCCGGCGTGCTCCCTCCCTGCCTCCGCTGCCCTCCTGCATTTTCTTCTGTCGCTGGCAGAGGCTGGCCCCGGGAAAGCACACGAGCCCTCCATTTCGTGCTAAGTATAGGTCAGGTGGGCGCCTGGATGCTTTTCTTATTTCTGCATTGAAATCGTAGAAAATGGGGCTTCTGTTCAGGGTTAGAAAGCAGTGAAGACTGAAGCTGTAAATGGGATGCAGAGGCTGTAAATCATGGTTAAATTCAGTTGCAAGCTCAGTCTGTTTCACTTACTCACGGTAAATTTTATCTCTGTTCAATCTGAGACCCTTCGCCGAGTACCTATGGCATTTGTTGCTGCGGGGGGATACTCTTGCACATCTGGATTTGGCAGAAGCATTGACTAAATCCCATAATTCTTAAAACCCTAAAGCTGTGGCCCTCTGTCTGCTCCATTTCACCAGAGAGCTGGAGATGAAGCTAAAGGTTCATTATACAGCAGAGCTGTAACATAATCTATAGGCAGCGTATTAAAGTGATGTGCCAGCTCGATGTGCCGTGGTTTTAAATAACTTGCATTCATCTCCTCCGAGTACCAGATGAAAGTTTAGACCCTCGCTGAGCAGCCCACGCCGCCGTTGGAGCTCGCCATTCAACACGTAGGCTCTGAGGCACGCGTGACCATTTTGGAGGCTCTTCCCTGTCACTCGCTCTTCCATTTCTTTTTTTAAATCAGAGTTGCCTTCTGTTTTTTTAAAACCACATTAAAGTGACAAAGCTGTAATTTCCTGTGCTGTATCTGTCTTTAGATAAAAGGCTGTGATCCTGTTCATTCCTGTTCCTTACTGCCCTACTGTCTTTGGTACCACTAAATTAGGCTAGAGTGGTTTTATTTTCACTTCCAGATGTTTCATATAGGGGAAAGCATTTGACTGAAATTGGATTTTTGGGCAACAGTATTAAAATGTCATAACTGGATGATATTTACAGTTTGAAAAGAATATTTAAAATTATTTAATTATGCAGAACTAAACCAGAAGACTTTTACGCCAGTAAAGTTATTGTCATCATCAACCAAAATGGAGATCAGATTAGTTGGATAAATAAAGACGTTTTTCATCGGGGGACAGTGTTGGTGAGCTGTGTGACTGTTGTTAATTTCTTCATGCAGCGTGTCCCAGAAACTTCGAGCTTGCCTGGGATTGGTTTTGTAATGATTTGTATTTATGTGGTTCACAATGTTACTCAAAATTCTTTTCCAGTTTTGGGGTGTTTCCTCTGGCATTGGGAGTTTTGCCTTTATGCTTCAGACAGCTCCTCAGCCCCATCTCCAGTACCTTTGAGTAGGAAGGGACAATCTCATCAAGCCACTCCAAGTCAGTATTGCCCCAACTCTGCCATGCCCCTGACCCCATGTACCACCCCCAGTCCCTATGCTACCGCCACTCCTCATCCGTTCCCATGCTGTGCTAAACCAGCAGAAAAAATATACTTTGTTTTCATTTTTGCTGGGTAATACCTTCAGCTTTTCAATTAGTCTCAGGGATATGTGTATCCTAAAAATGCAGTTTCCAGAAGAACTACCTGTAACTGCAGGGCATTGTGTTTTTAAAGTGTCAAGTTTAATTATATAAGCTGGAAGTCAGGGCACATTCTTGGTTTGTTTTGGTGAGGTTTGCCTGATCCCTCCCCAGGGACATAAGAGTTTCCCCACCTGTGCTGGGAAATTAACTTTCACTTGTTACTGACCTGAGTTAGATTTGGTGATATGAAGTCAGATGCTATGCAGCGTATCTGCCTAGCAATGCTTTACTTAAGGAATATTTTTCTTCTTCTGATACCTTCCTTTTCTTCATTTTCTTCTGCACCCTTTTATATGCAGTGGTCTGGGTTGTCCTCTTTACCGAGCTGTAATTAGCAGACTCTGATGAATGTGACCAGTTATTTTGTTTTCCAGCTGATTGTACTTGATTGTTGTTGTTCCAACCTGCCCCTTCTGCTGCTGAGTTGCTACATCAGCCTTGTACTCCTCAGGATGATGAAAACCAGCCTGCTTGTGTCTCCTCTGCATCAGGGGGAGGAATGACAGCTATTTTATGTTCAGTGGGCGCTGTGGTTAGTGTTTAGGAAGCGCATGTGACAGTAACGGAGAAGCAGGGAGGTCTGGTGTAACTTCAGGCAGGTTAATCGCTATACATGTTGACATTTGAATGCAGACTTGCAGCTGCACCGGGATTTTCATTCGCCTGCTTGGTATTTCTTTATATTTTTGTTTGCATTCGTATCTTGGTCTAGTCTGGAAGAAAAAGAAAGATCATGTTCTGCTTTAAGCTTTGTTTATTCAGAAAAGACATTTTTTTCCCCTCAATTTAATAGGAATGTGGACGAAACTCTCCCCTGGTTCACATCTTGTGCTGCTGAATTTTTTATTTGAGTTTTATATGCTTTCAGTTCTCAAAGGCTTGAGCTTCCTCACTCTGGTTAAGCTCTGCAGATTGAAGGGGTGAACTCGGCTTGCTTGTGCATCTGAAGGGCTTGAAATACAACTTTTTCAGCAGTTAACTTAGTGGTATCATGCTCTTTGATATGAGTCATTGCCACAAAATACAGCGCTGCCAGTGCTGTTCTTTCCCTTGGCATGTTTAGTTTGTTGAATTAATGAGAGAAGTACTTGATAGGTAATTAAACACCTTGTGAATGTCATGTTAGTAAGAAGCTCCTATAAATGGATGACTGAGGTCCTCCAGGTGCTCCAGGGTGGCAAAGTACCCGAAGGCACCAGAGTGGCTGGGCTGTTGGCTCCTGTGGATGAATGAAGGCCTGTCCCCTCGGGAGGGCTGCTCTCCTGGGGCCACCGTCCACGTCTGGGAGATGTCAGGGCAAACACCTGGGACAGAGACTTTGAATTTGCCAGGTGACCAGTCCCAATGTGCAATGGGGGTTATTTTTGTGACTCGGACACAGGGTTGCATTTGCCCAGTAACTCTTAGTTGGGCTAACAAATATCCATTCATTGCTGCATGAGTGACTTCTTACACTAGTAGCAATTGTGGAAGTTCAGTTGCGTGCACACACAGGCGAGGGAGGGGAGGATTGACCTCATTACTGCAGCTCCTGTCAACGAGCATCCTAGTGAGAGTGCTGAAGTACCCATATCCATCATCCTCCACGTCTGCATACTGTGTTCATGCATTTGTTTGAAAACGTTTGAAAACTTTTGCAAGACTCCAATTTCTCCCCTTGCCCTCCCCACAAGTCCTGGTTTGGACATGGCTATTTCCCAGCCTTTAGGGGTACGTGCAGCAACATGCTTGGCTCGGTGTGTGGCCTTGGAGGAGACTGTGTTGCCTTCTGCTTTACTGGTGTGAACACTGAGCCTTTTGTATTGAACTCTTCAGAAGTGCTGTCGTTAATGCAGTCCCTGTCTCTAGACTACGCTGTGAGGTAGAAGGGGTTTGCGGGGGGAGGGTTAAGTACAAAATTAGCTGGTTGATATCAGACCTGTAAGGGTGTGTTGTCACCCCAGTGTCGTGCTAATACCTGACTCAAACTTTGCGTAACGTCAAGTAGAATTCTCTGCGGAAATCTGCAGTTTGGTGTCACAGTCTCACGGAGGGTGCTCAGACCTGTGCAATCTGTATTTCTGTAATGACTTGCTTTCTCAAATTCTTCCCTTGCAACAGAGACTGCCAGTCGCATGCGTTTTCTTGTGGTAAGGAACTGAACTCTAGGTTAAAACCATGAACAGCATGTCAGTTCATTCTCGAAGCAATCTACGTGCGTAAGAAGGAACATCAGTGTTTTCGCATGACCTAACTGCTCCACCAGGTCACAAGGTGTCTTTATATGAACGGAAAAAGAGAAAAACCTGTAAAGCCACACTAACCTGGTACCCCCTCACCTCTTTTGTGAGTGGGAATAAAGGTATGTTTCTGGGAAGATGTTTTAATTCCAAGGCTTCCAGCTTCATTCATTTTCCTGCTTTGGTCATGCTTGCTGTCTCCTCTCGCTTGTACAGTTTGCGTCCGTTCTTCTCTGCACTCAAAAAGCGCTGCAGAAGGTACGTTTGTAGCCTGCAAGAGGACTTGGATAACAAGTCTCTTCTGAGAAAAACTGTATTTTATCTAAAGTGAAATCTTGGCTCTGCTGAACTACTAAATAGCAATTTTGTTACTACATTCTTTGGTTTTGGTCAAGAAGAGATTGCAGAAGATGGCTCCTTAAGTTCTCGTGTCTAGGTGATTCTTGTTTGCGTCGGTTAGCATAGTGCAGATATCAGAATATTATGGTGTATAAAAAGGTATTGCATCCTTCTTCAGTTACTGCCTGAAGAGGTTTAAGGACAATCTTATTGGCAAGCTGGAGGACAAAGAAAAAGCATCTCTAACAATACTGCAGGCTTCTCTTGTTTAGGATTCATTGCTCTTTATAACCACTTGCACGACTCCTACTGATATTAGTAGGAGTTTAGCTTGCATATGGTCATTCCAGGTTAGCTTGAATTACTTTGTGGGTGAAATAAAACTTCAAAGTGAGAATTTATGCATATCAGAATAATTTCAGTATCAAAATCCACTAAGGAAGGATAGATAATAACATTTTTTTTGTAGCCATGTCAGTACTTATGCTTTTCTTCCAAAATCTTATCACAATGTGCTTTTTTTCTTATTAATGTATGAAAACGCCATCAAATGTATGTTTAGGTATGCTGTGATGGTGCTATGTTGCCATTTAAATCGAGCAGCTTAGAGAAAACATCCCTCTGCTCCCTGGAAAAGCAAACCTTATAGTGGATTAGGGGTGTAGGCTGTAACTGAACACTAGCGAGAGATATGAAACGCTTCCAGACTCTTCAGTCTCTGGAAGAGCCGCTCAGGGACATGTGATGCAAATCTAAGGTCTCCCTTTGGTAGGTTGCGTCATTTTTAAAGGTATTTGATGCCTTCTAATAGGTGGCTGGAGAGGAATGGATGAAGGTGTTAATTTCAAGGAAAGCATGATGGATGGCTGTGCAAAGAGCTCAGATCCTTCTGTAGCTTTTTCATTGTCCCACTGAACCCGTTTGGCTTTTAGAAACTGGCTGAGTAAGGATTGTGTATTTATGAGGAAAAAAACCTCCCCTAAAATTGGTTTGTTAAACAGACGGTGAATATGCAAACGGTGCATTTTAGGATCGGAGCGGCATGACCCTTGATGTCATCAGCTCATATGACATGAGGACATTGCTTGCCAAAGGTCACTGGCTGCACGTTAGGTCTCACTTTGTGCTTCCACACGTGTGGTTATTCCTGTGTTCCACCTGCAGAAGCAGGACTGGGGGTGCTACTGCTATTGGTGATGGAGAAAAGTGCACTTTGAGTGGTGGTCTTGGGTGACAAAGCCATGGGACATTTCTGGTTCTGGTGGCCAGGCCAATCCTGCGATGGCCTTTGAATAACACAACTTATCCTGGCTGCTGATATTTGGGGAGGGAGAAAATGGACAGGACTGAAATATTTCTACTTTTTTT
>VZSZ01009873.1:299346-325202 GCA_013398815.1 Ibidorhyncha struthersii
TAATTTTTTTTTTTTTTTTTTTTAAACCTCAGCAATTTTGGAAATGGCACTCCCCTTCCCACGTCAGTATACAGGGGGTGGTTTTGCTTGGTTGGGTTCCTCCCCCATCCCACGTTTCGCAGCCAAAAAATGGTTTCTTTTGTTTTGCAAACACTCAACGCTGCACCACTCAATGGAGTCTTAACGTCCCACTGAAGTGCTGGTGTGTCTTGTAAATCGTGGCGGCTGGCAGCGGGGGCTCGCTCTGCCATCCTCCCCACCGCGGGCAATAGGCGCTGACGTCTCCTGCGTGGCGGTACTGACCTTGCCAGCAGTCCCAGCTGTGGTAAGCCTCCAAGTGGGAAGAAGCATGATGGCTGAGTAACCCTGCCAGGACAGTTCTCCTGCCCCACTTTCCAAGACGTTTCTTGGATATTCTCACTTCCTTTTTTTTTTTTTTCCCTAGATACTTTTTCATTGCGTTGAAGAGGCCGTGTTAGTTGCGTAATTTTTGTTGGATTCGGACAGTGTGTAGAATCTCTTTTGAGGATGAGCTTTCAGCAGTGAACATCTCCGATGATTTATTCTGAATACCTTTCCAATTTGAAAATGTCTTTCCCATCTTTCTCCTGGCAAAGGGTATGTAATGGCTCACACTCCCAGCTTTCACCAGAGCCTTGCCTCGCGAGTGACCTACACAAACTTGAGGTGTACAAAATTCAGTAACGTTCAGGGTAGTACGGCAAGACAGAAAGAACAAGTCATCATGGCTGTCACAAAAATAGTGGTGAAAAAGGACATTATTATAAAGGTCAGAAACTTTGCTGTTTGTTTGGTACAGTTGATGCAGAATTCATGCAAAAGCAAGCCGAAAAAACCCAATATACATACTGATTTTTATTTACTTACTTATTTATAAAACTCTTCCAAAGTGTTATTTCCAGCAGTTCTAGAAGTAATACACTTACTTCTAGAAATTATTTGACATCTAGCATGAGTTTTCCTACAGTACAATTTTTTGTTGTTCTTTTTGGGTACGCAGTAAAAAAACCTGAAGTGACCTGCTTAAAAAATTGCACGGATTTAGCAGGCATGAAGGTAGGCTCTATCGTTATGTTTGTCAAAAGCCTCCCGCTTGTGTGATGGTCAGGTTTTTATTCGTGAATAGCTTTGGAGGCATTCAAGAGGCCGTATGTAGGTCTTAGAGGTTATGAGAAGAGTGTAAATCACATGGAGGCCAGTGACTCCTATGGAAGCGATCAATATTTTGTACTGTTATCAGCAACTATAAACAAACAAAAAACCCCAGTGTCCTGGTTTGACCTCAACACCCAACCTGCAGGCTTTCCATACCATCTGTCTTGGATCAAGTTGAAGAAAAGAACGGATATTGGGTTTTGGTGTTGCATTATTCAACCTGGAATTGTTTCCTAGCTTTGCCTGTAACCAGCCGTGCATGTTGGATTTTTTTTTTTTTTTTTTTGAATGCTACAGCGGTTTTGGTTTTAGTCCTAAAATTTAAGCCTCTAAGTGATTTAAATTTTTATTTCCTTAGATATGATAATGAAGTAGAGTTTACAATGAATATTTAGGGTGAATTTAGTTGTCTGTGTCTTAATTTTGAAATGTCCTGATTTTAGTTTTGGTAGTATAGAGCTCACAGCTCATGACATACAAACTGCAGGGGGGAGGGGCGTAAAAAAGGAGAAACTCACCAGAGAGCTAATGTGACTACCAGGCTCTATTTTACAGGATTCCTTTGCAAGTCCAGGCTTTGAATAGCCGGACACTTTCCACTGCCCAGTGATAGGCTGAGAGCAAGTGATAGTCATAGGAAGTTCCATCTTAACATGAGGAGGAACTTCTTTCCTTTGAGGGTGGCAGAGCACTGGCACAGGCTGCCCAGAGAGGTGATGGAGTCTCCCACTCTGGAGACATTCAAAACCCGCCTGGACGCTGTCCTGTGCAACCTGTTGTAGGTGACCCTGCTCTGGCGGGGGGGTTGGACTAGATGATCTCCAGAGGTCCCTTCCAACCCTGACCATTCTGTGACTGTTGCAGGGAGTAAATTTAAAGGGCTGAGCTTTCTTCATTGTTTTTTTTTCAGAGCTATGTGATAACCAGCCTTATCCATTGTTTAGTTGTGTGTGTAACTTTTTGGATCTCCAGGTGTCCCAGTGAGAAAAAAAACATGTTGCAGCGTAAGACCAACTTTAGGTTATTATGATTAGCAATTGCAGTGCAACTCTCAGCAGCGAAAGTCAGAAGACTGTTAAAATGTAGCAGCAAGAAATTTAGATGAAGTTCATAGTGGCAGCAAGTACGTGAGCGTTTTCCTCTTTGCAGCTTTAGTAAGGAAGTTTTGCACGGGTTTATATTCAGTCTTAAATGTCTGCAATGCATTTGGTAATTGAATGGTAAGGAAAATTTACTTAAAATGGGGGTATCCATTTTACAGTCAGAGTATTTGTCCTGAATAGCTGCCTGTTCTCTCTGGACCAGCACTTTTTGTCGGGTGCTGCCTTAAAAAAAAAAAAAAAAAAAAAAAAAAAAAAAAAGAAAAAAGAAAAAAGAAAAANTTACATGGTCTTCTCATACAGGTCACCAGCAGAAGAGGACAAATGCCTTTTTATTTATATAGACATATGTGTATATGAAATAAATATACATAAATATTTACTTGAAGAATATGTGTATAACACCGTCTGTAGTAATATACCCAGGGTCTTAAATACATTTATAAATAAATTTATATATAAAACCCCCACACCTGGAGCTGTATAAAAAAATCATGTAAAAGTGATGTTTAAAGTCAAGTAAACTAAAACAGTGTTGTGTATGCGTTTATATATGTAATTTAGAAATGGAAAATTAAATTTTGAAATTGTTATATATTCTTATGAGCTTTATTAGCTTGCGATAAAGATTTGTGTCTTAACTATAAACAGCTGGTATGAATTTATTAAACAATATGCAACTCCTTTAAAATGTGTTTCTTGTTTTCTGAGGATTTTTTATTGGACTTTTTTGTGCAGTGTTTTATACTTTGGGGTTTTAGCCAATAAGTGTCTGGCTTAAAATAAATGTCTGCTATAATATTCCCTTGACGTATAAAAGGCAAGATAACCACTAGGATTTACTAATGTCTCCTATTTCTGTTTTATTTCTTTGTGCTAGAAGTTTGCGTTGGATAAGTCCTAAGGAGTTCTCCCTCCATTGCATTAAATTAAGGCACGTACATACAGGACTGTGCTTTTCATTGATCTGGAGCAGGTCTCAGAACATCAGCGTATTAGCCATAGTTGGTTTAATTGTTACTTTCCATACGCTTCAGAGTACGCTTATTTATCTGAGTTGTCTTTTCACACGTTTAAGGTTGCCTTTTTTCTTCCGCATTACTAAAGGAACATGCCATAAGCATTAGTGCCTTTATACTCAAAATGTGAACCCTCTGATGGAGCACAGTTGAGTTGGAGAAGCTTCTGCACCTTGATGCGTTTCTTCTGCCCTCTCTCCTTGGATGCTGAGCTGCGTGCTCAATGGAGAGCTGCCAGAAACGTAGCTTTGAGACCCCAGCCTCTTAGGCTGCTGCTTATAATGCTAACAGAATTTGTTTGCTTTTATTATTATTCTTTTTTTTAAAAAAATATGTGACTCCTATACATGGCAAAACTTCCTGTTGGGTTTGGATGTGGTGGGCTCTCGTTGATGCACTTGGGTTTCACCTTGGAAGTGGACTTCGGCTACAGCCTTTGCAGAGCTCCGCTTTGGGATGGCATTCAGGTGAGCTGTGCTCCCTTGGATGGATTTGTGCCAACGAGCAATACTTGCAGCACCTGAACTTGCCTCCATTTTCCTCTTTACTTATGTGGTGCAGCTTATCATTATCTCTGTTCTTTGAAGTGAGTGGGTTGTTTCCTACGCGTTTATGCATGCCTGGTTTGTTTCTGGATAGGAAAAAGTGAAACAACGGCTGGTGTATCACAAGGGATTCAATTTGTAGTAGCGTTTTCTTGCCACCAGCTGTTAGTTTTTGTCAGATGAGTTTTTCATTCACGCTTTTCCACTTAACTGTCGTTCTGCTTTGCTTTCACGTGTGGGATTGCTTCTTTATTTGCATTTCCTTCTCACTGCTTCCATGTACGAGGCTCCTCTTTTTGCTGTGAGAGGTACTCCAAGGCAAAAAAAAAAAAAAAAAATCCTTTTAAATTACACAGTAAACATATTATTCTATTTATATTCCTAAATTGGATGTTCTGGAAAGCATAGGGTGGTTGCATCATGTTTGATGCAGGAAAGGCATATCCCATTAAGAGGGACTAAATCGTAGACCATGAAAACAAGATGACACATATTGGTCTACTAAAGTCATTAAGGAGAAGGATTGTTCAGTTAGTGGAATTAATTCTATCGTCTGTAAATGAATAAAAATAATCCTGTTTAGGAAGTAAGTATACCACTGTATGCACTGCAGACATCTTCATGTGTATGGCCTTTACAGTATGGAAATCAATTTCTTCTTTGGAAGAAGCTGAGCTGGGTCCCTTTTGCCACTTCACACTTAAGCTCTGTTAGAGTAAGCTATAACTCTTCTTTGTTTTGGGTTAGTTCAGGAGGCCCCAGCAATAAACCTCTTACTTAGTAACTTTCCAAACTGTTTTTTCCAAAAGAGACAGGTACTTCTGTTCTGATGTAAATCACGCAGGTGATTCTAATCCTAAGGTGATGCCGCCTCAGCAGTCCCAAGTATTTGCATGCTTTGGTTGTGGAGTTAATTTGTGTTGGCATCCAAAAAACCCCCAACCCTATAACTAGAAGAGAGAGACTCTATAGACTTGTAGCTCAAAAAAGTTCAAGCAGCTGTACAAAGTTTACGTTGTGTTTCTAGCTACATTTTGATTCCACTTCCTCTTTCTGTCTCTCTGAGAAATTAAGTAGACCATTATTTTTTACCCACTGGCATATAGTCTCCCAGGGAGAAATCTGGATTAGTTCTGTAAACTCTCAGAACAGAAGAATAATCTTCAGAGAGAAGAGAGCCAGTTAAAATAAATAGGGCTCTAAGGTATGCTGGCAGCATGGGAACACGACCGAGCTCCTTGAGGGAAGGCTTAGTGAAAGCTACTAATTTAGGGTCTTAAATATCTGCAGACATTCTGGCACTTGACTGTAAATCATTTTCCATCACAATATTTGGAAAGCATATATTTTTTGGAATTGCCCACGTTCTGCTTGCAGATACAGTTTTAGCCATGATGTCTGAATTATCTTGCCTTAGTCCTTTTGACAACTCGTTTTTCGACTTTGTGACATTATTTATTCTGCAAACAGTTCTCCTGTTATCCAGTATCGCCCATCCCATCTTGGTGACAGTCCTTTCATATCTTCATTTTCTTCAGTGCTTCAAGTGGCTTGGAAATGCAAGACCAGATGTTTAGTCTTGTTAGATGCCAAACAGAGGTACACTAGCACAAGGTGGTTTCTTTATTCCTTGTGCAAAGTGAGTGTGAATTTTGACTCATTTTAATAATCCCTTGAATTCCAATTTTAACTTGTATGTCAGTACATGAAAAAAGTTTAAACTACATCTAAAATATGTGACATGTATCAGAATTTATTGCTGCGTGTGTAGTTAACTGTGCTTCCATTTCATATGGGCAAAGTCAAAAGCAGGGATCGTCCTTTCTAATAACTGCTGCTGAATTTGCAGTGATGATGCTGTATTGGTGTTATGTAAAAAATTAAAGATGAAAGAGACCTTCTGTGAAGTTGTTGGCCTCTGCTTCCTTACGTCCTGCAGTGATTGGGCCGTCGTAAGGGAACGGGGAGGGACAGCAGAGATGAAACCCGCTGATGGAAGAACAGAGGTGCAGGGAGGCCATGATCAGTCAAGCCGTGACAAGTGAGAGACAGCACTGGCTAATAACCTTTCTGGCGTCGGCATGTGGAAACTGTTCCTGCTTATTAACAACCTGTTCTGGGGCAAGCAAGGGAAGCTGAGGGCTGCTGCTTCTGCTGTGCTCCCCTGGCATCAAGGTCGATCCGTTCAGTGTTAGTTGACTGAAAAATAAAAGAGCACATATCCAAAAGGCCTATGCATTGTGTAGTCATTCTGTTTCGTAAACTTTACGTTTTTGGATCCTTTTCTGCATCAACCCATCCATGTGCAAGAGAAAGTAACAGAACGTGGTGCCTTTTCTGGTTTTAGCAGCTGACGTCCTCTCGTGCTCCTCTGTAGGTGCGTAGCTCTGTGTTTGGTGCATGCAGGGATGCAGAGAGTGATGGGTGCATGTGTGTATGTAACAGTTTATTCAAAGTGCAAAAGCAAGTTAAAATTTCTTCTTTGTGGAGGGCATTAGATAAATATTAAGGGTTGAAATACAGTAAGAGAAAAATGTTAAGAAGAAAAGAGAGACGGTTGAAACCACGTGTCCTTTTCCTAACACCTGTCAGCCCGCAGGCATGCTCAGCCGTGTTTGTGTAGAGGGAAAGCTCAAACTTTGCATTAGGTTTTGCTTGACATAGTTTCTGAATGTGGGACTACCTGGCACACTTGCATCAAAATGTGTGTTGTTGTCAGGGGTTACTGCTGCGCATAGGTAGCAGAACTGAGAATGAAATGCAAGAGATGGTTTTGTGGCTTCTTCGCTGGCGGAATGCCTGTGGGCTCTCCCCGTCCTTTTCCCCTGAGCTGCGATGAGGCGAAGGGCTGGTGTGGGTCTGCCGCAGCCAAGCCACCACTCCACAGCAGCGAGGGAGCTGCTGCATGTGGGGGGAAGGGGACGAAGCAAAGCTGGAGGAGCTGGGAGGACAGGCCATGAGGTGTAGGTAGCCCTCTGGCCCACGCTGGGGTGGTATCTGCTGTTGGGGTCCACAGCCAGACCGAGGAGTATGGTGAGTTGGTACTTTGCCTTATACTTCCCCCACCCCCACCCCTTACATGTTGCCTTTAATGATTATTGGCGTGCTGTGCACGCCTTAAGTTACAGCTTTATAGATCAGTCTGGAAGCACCTTTAAAGTTGTGGAAAAGGAGGGAAGTGAAAACTTACAGGAGCACACAGGACTATGGCCTCTTGGAGCGAGGTGAGGGCAGGGTTTCCTGGCAGTGATACGTAGCGAAATACTCTGGTAATCAAAAGGGTTTTTTGACCTAAGCTAATTTTGATCCCTACTTGGTTTGAGGAATACCTTCAACTTATTTGCAGGACTGTCTCATAACCCCTTTTATAGCTGGTTGTGTCAGCGGTTTCCACTGCAAACCCTGCATTAGAGTTCTTGTAACTCAGATGTATAAATTTGATCTGGATTTTAAAATTGGCATGTATGTTTCTTGATTTGGAAGAGAGTATCGAGGCTGGATGGCTAATCTGTTGGCTATGCGAATAATATTTCTGTAGTAAAGGCTGTGAGGAATATGATACAGCTCTCGGTTTCCATTGAGCGCAGAGGAAGCTTATTTGCCACAAAGAGCAGGTGCTGCCATGGTTCTTTTTTTTTCATGCAGAAGTGGTAAGCTAGATCCCAAGTGTCCCAAACCTGGTGGGATTCCGGAGTGTAAGTTGGGGTTTTTCTTTCTCCCCGGCAGGGGAGGAGGCGAGGAAGGGCTTTGGTGAGCCACCCCGTTAGGTAGGGCGTGCTGGAGCACAGTGGTACAGGGGAGGTTTACATTGGATAATAGGAAAAAATTATTTACTGAAAGGGTTGTCAAGCAGTGGAACAGGCTGCTCAGGGAACTCGTTGAGTCGCCATCCCTGGAAATATTTAAAAGACATGTAGATGTGGTGCTCGGGGACATGGTTTAGTGGTAACTTGGCAGTGCTAGGTTAACGGTTGGACCTGATGATCTTAAAGGTCTCTTCCAACCTAAACGATTCTGTGATACCCTATTTGAGCTCATGGTGTTCAGGCGTCAGAGCTGAGTACAGGGCGCTGCTGCCTGAGTGGGTTGCGTGGTGCCGGGGCCACCCATCAGGAGTCAGGTCAGACGTGCAGAATTCCCGAGAGGGAGCCAGTGCAGCTATGGCGCATAAGCGTGTCCCTCCTCGTGTTCTGGGGCAAGGTTGCATTCTCCAAAAATACAGCAAGGGCTGCTTCTCCAAGCCTGCAGCGATTCACTGAAGGGGCATTTTCTAGCATACTTTGAGCTCTACGTACGTTTGAGAGCATGCTGGCTATTGGTGCAGGGTGGTACTTTGGTCAGGTGAAATGAGGCTAGGCATAAAGAAGGCAGTAACAGATAATGAGTGTAAATATTTGCAGAAAGTATATTACAGCAGGGGAGATAAAGCCCTTGTGGTCTGAACATCTGTGTGAGAAGGCAGGGCGTTATTTGATAAAAGAGATTTATTTAATACGTTTTATTATTTATTTAGTAGCAGACTATTTTTGTGATTCTGCAAAGTTCTTCTGTAATGTTCTTCCTATACGTGGGTGTGTGTTGTGTTTTGGTTTATTTAGTCATTGAAAATACTTTGTTACAGGGAAGGATGTAGACTGAAAGAGAAGCAAGAGCAGTAATGATACAAAGACCATTGTCTCGTTGACTTCTGCTTTAATTATGCATGTCTTTAAACTGAATTGCTGTAGCCAGCCGCGTGTCAGAAATGCTTGAGGGGTAAAAATCAAGCTGGAGGGATTTCAGATAGCTCAGGGAGATTTAAATTGGGAGCAATGAGTTACATTCTGGGAGAAAGTTGCAGATGACATTGAAGGATGTTTGTGTGATGGGGGGACCATTTTTTACTGTCAGACAATGAAATAGTTTCGAGGGAGAGTGGTTGTGATGCACTATCACAGGAGCCAGTTGCAGCTAGAGATGGATTCAAGGCAGACTGCATGGAAAAGAGAAAAGGCAGCTTCCGTTTCTAGTCAAATAGACCTTTGTCTTAAGAGTAACTGCAATTTAAATATTTCATTTATTACTGCATGAAGGCTAAATAGTGACGGTTCAAAGAGGAGATGCTTGTCAAGTTTTCTTCTTAGTCACATGAGGAATAGATGGTTATAAGTTAATTAGAAATGAGTTAAGCTACAAATTACATTGATTCAGAGACAGATGCACATGTATGTGCACACATGCAGTTTTCCTGGAAAGGATCTTTTAAAATATCTCATTAAAGCATGACAGTAATAGTTATAAAGCTGTTTGTTTTGTTTTGTGGGGTTTTTTTTAGATGTTGGCTATTGCAAAATGAAATAATAGGCTGGCTAAAATTTAGCTCAAGAAAACAGTTGTGTTCCAGTGTGTTTTGGGCTGTTTGCTTTCAAAAACCTGAGGCATAGAACTATGCTGAGATTACTCTTTATACTGTTGCTTTTGAAGTTTATCCTGGATCAAGAACTGGTTTACTTTTGGTTTATCTCCATTTGGAACATATTTTAGGACAATATTTGCAGTTTTGGAATTCTAATGTTGAAAACAACAAGAACAACAAAAACTTTTTCTTTATTAGTTCAAACAAATCTGAAATCTAATATTAGATTGGTGATTATGTTTATTAGAAAGCGTCCTGAGCATCTCTGGATGGCGTGGGCTGGTTTTTGGCTTTTGGCCATGAAGCTGGCCGCTGCTGAGGGGCGGAAAAGAGGTTTGCTGCTGGGGGCTGTGGGGGTGATTGGCCTCAGCAGGTGCCTGCTCACGAAATGTCTCTCCTCCTTTCCTCCCCCTCTGTCTCCAAATGAGCTTCCCAGAGTACAGAGACATGGAACTAAGGAGGAGGAAACATTTCTGGTTTGGCAGTTTTGTAGCTTTACAGTCTGGTGGTTAACATCAAAACAAGTCCCGTTTTCTGTAGCTGTAATTCATGCTTGATCTTAAAAACTTGCCTCATGCTGTAAACGCAGAATTAAAGCAGATCCATCAAGGGTTTCAAGAATATTTGTGGTGCTTAGAAGTTAGTTTGATTCATAGCTAGCCAGTTTTATAATTTTAATGCCATACTCTTCTGTGAATATATCTTGTTGCTTTGATTCCATTTGTTGTGCATGTGTATGTTTAATAAAGGTGTGTTTTAAGGATATGCTTTTTTCCTACTAGGAATTAAGCATTAGGTATTCTTTTTGCTTTTGTCCATCAGTTTACTAGACTTTTGGTATTTAAGCACAGGTAGTACTGTAGTTCACCGGTGATCAATGCCAGATAATTTTACTAAACTAAGGTTAAATTTGCAGTTCAAAAACAAAATCACTCATACGGGACAAAAAAAAAGGTACAAAATTAGTAATGATTTATAGATACCATTTCAAAATTTCCTATATGGTAGCACTTACATCTTTTTATATCTTCTTAATCTGTTGGATTTTTCAAAATCTAGATGGAAAAAAAAGAAATAAATGGAGTTAGTTTCCATTGTGGCAAGGAATATGGGGAACCTTTCTTTCAGTTTTGGTTTGAATATGTGCACAGTTTTGCATACATAATCCCAAGTACGTGTATGAATTTACAGAGTCTTAGAAGTGTCAAAACTGAGGCTAAATATTTCTACAGTGTGGAAAAGATCCTTAATTGTTTCAAGTGTTCTAATTTCTCCTGCTGTGTTCAGTGTAGATGTTTGTTTATTTTTATATACTCGTGATTATATTCCTCTTGCATCTGTGGTAAAGTCAGCCCTTGTAGCTCCAGTCCAGCTTCATTATGGGTGGTTCACAAGCCAAGGATGCTGGCTGGGACTCTCAGGGAAGACTCGTGCTTTGGCTGAGATTTCCTGGAAGTACCAACCTCACCTCTCTTGGTTAGTCAGATCTCTTATCCGAAATCTGTAGGTGTTACTTGGAAGTCTTATTCACTGTATCTAGATAAAGAGATTACTGCTCCGGCATCCCTCTGTACATGCAGTTCTTCATACTCTCGTCCAGCAATTTGTTTGCTCAGGTCTACCTGTGACAGCCTCACCTGTAAGGCAGATTCAGTCCCCCGCCTGCATGGCAGGTCTCGTGGACATAGCCAGGGGCTCGTCATGCTTCTTGGGACCTGCCTGCTTTTCTCCTCATCTCCAGAGTGCATTTTCCAGCCATATGTTTCAGGGATTTTCAGCCTGGGGTTTTGCTGAAATGATTTTACAGCTGTCTCCCATGTGTACTTGCAAAGAGGTTCATCCCCAGCAGGCAACAGTTTTAAGAGTGACCTCTTGAAAGTCAGGTGATTAGTTGTGGGTTGTTTTGTGTTGGCCACCGGAATCAAACAAAAAAAGGGATTTTTTTTTTTTTTTTAAAATCAATTTGTTTATTTTATACTACTTTGGATGGTAAGGCCTTCCCCTGTCCCTGCAGTGAAAATAGTCACCCTGAAGCCTGCTTTTGAAGCCTTACTGCTGAATGTGTGTAGGCTGCTTTTTTCATCACGAATTACGATGCATGAACATCATGCGCATTTCCGTACATTCGGGGAAAGCTAGATTTTATTCACTTCAGCAGTGCAATCACAAAGCACAGCGATCCGTTTGACCTTTAGCTTTTAGCGCCCTTACGTTCCTTTCCCTTTTCCAGACCTTGCTGACAAATGTCAGCATGCCATAAAGTATCGGTTTAGGGATCTGTTTATGGCAGGTTCCACCCCTCGCCCAAAGGTTTGAGGAGCTTCCCTATAAATAGCTGTGTTGGTCATAGCTTTCTATATGCTCGTAGGGTTCCCTGATATGTGTTTTATAGTAACCGGGTCTCTGAGCTCAGAATTTGAGTATGAACACCAAATTTTGGAGGAATTCTGGCTTTGTCGTTGAAACCTTTTGTAAAAGGGTGCACCACACAAGTTGTAATTCTGCTGAATTTAGCAAGTCAAGAAGTTTTTCTGAAATTAGTGCATCTCCTTTTTTGTTTGTCTTCTATTTTTCTTCCTTGCATGGGACTTGCTCTGCTAACTTTCCCTTGGTGGCACCCTGGGTAATACTGCTCTGTTGACCTATAATGCTGAGGTGCTGGCCGCTATTTTGAATCTGAGAGATGACAAGTCTTCCTACATCCTAGGCCTCCCCTTTCACTAGAGTAATATATTTGATAGCACAGGATTAACACCGAATGGAAGGATTTTTCTGGTTTTGTTTGAATTTTTGGCTATTTTTTTTTAGTTGCTGAAGACTGCTATTGCGGATGTCTGTGGGACATAGATTGATGTTTAAAAATGCCAGCCATGATCCACTGAATGTGACATCTTCTGCTTTCAGTCTATATGTTGAAAAATTACATATTTTTTGAGTATTGCATTTGCATTCATCTTGTAGCATTAGGCAATACTTTTTCCTCTGTTGAAGTGTTTGTCTTCAGATGCTGTCCAATCTGCGTGTCACAGCTGTCATGTATTGTAGTCTCTGAGATTTTAGGAAAGCCTTAACCATATCAGGTAGGCTGATCGGACACTTTCCACAGGTTTACTGACAAGTGACTGTTCATACACAAAGGCAGTCTGAGTCCCTAGTATTTCACCTATTTCTACCCCTTGGCCATGGATAGTTTTCAAGACCTAGCCTCTGTGGAGACTGGTGACTGTACTTTGTGGTTGGTCATTGTCAAAAGGAACCAGAAGGAAACAAAACTTCTTGGGCCCTACTGAATGAACTAAAACAGAGGTGGTTAAAAAACGAGACATATGAAAGCCTGCTTCCTTCCTTCCTTTGAGAAGTTGCTTACTCGAGCATGACTGTGGCCCAAGGTGAACTCCACCTTTGGAAATAAGGATAGCTCTGCTGTTTGCGGCACCTCCCTAAAATGTAGCACTTTCTTCAAGGAACCCAGTCATGCTTGGCAGGCAAAGGAAAGAGTTGTGAGGTTTTGTATGCACAACACAAGCAGCTACGGCTTCTGTGCTTTAAGACAGGAAATACATCTGGAAACAAAGAGGGAATTGGCGCCATCCAGGACTGCTCTCTTCAGCCAGCTATGAAGTGATTAGCAGATTGAGGACCAGGGATATAAATCAGTGCGTAGATCTTACCATGTGTTGCTCTATTTCTGTTTCTATTCTTGGGAATGAAACTAGTTGAAGTTCAGTGGCATCAGATGAAAAGGTTAATGTATTGTTCAATGGAGGTCAATAATGCGAACTTTACAAAGGTTTCTGTTGCAAGACTATTTCATTCAAGTGGACCATTCAAAGGCAATGGAGCTGAACTTTGGCAGTGACCTTGATCAAAGATGCAGACTGCTGAAATGGCCTTTCTTATTCTGGTCTGAATATACTGTGGGTCGCTGGGGGCTATAAACCTATTGAGAGAAAGGCAAAACAGAGTCCTGTAACCAGTCTGTCTGTGACGTTGAACTTTTGACTTACTAGTAGTTGCAGCTGGGGAAAAGTTGGCTTCCGATTAATGAAGTCTTCCATGCACATGACCAGTCATTGACAATACATAAACTTGGAAGATTGTTTAGATGGAAAAATTTAGAATTGAAAAAGCTGGTTTACAGCCTTCCTTTCTCCTCTTGTGAGAAAAAATTCATATATGAAGAGATAAGAGGCTGGAACTTGGCATCCAGGGAGCTGCCTATCCCTGCTTGCATCTCTTGGTGCATGTGTACAGTGCTCAGCCAGTAAAGTAGAAGTGGAGTTTTTGAAAAATAGGCAATACCGTGCAATACTTTTCTTGTCGCTCAAGTGAAATAAGAACAAGAACCTGTAAATATTACTTCACCAGAAAGAAAGATAGTACAACTTTCACAGGGGCATACTCACAAAGGAGAAAAGATTTTTTTTTTTTTTTTTCTTTCTATGAAACAGCACTGTGAGTAAGATATTGTGTTCCTGTGTTCAGAGACTATAGACATAAACCATCCAAGTTTCTCATTTACCATTCTTGTGATATTTCAGCTTAACGATGGTGGTAAAGCAGCTCGAGCACATGTGGGAATAGGTGATGTGGTTCTCACCATTGATGGGATAAGTACGGATGGGATGACTCATCTAGAAGCACAAAACAAGATCAAAGCATGTACAGGCAATTTGAACATGACTCTGCAAAGGTAAGATACCTTTTTATTTTTTCTTTTTAAAAAAGAGAATTAATCATCATCCTAACAGTTGTTTGGAGGATAAAAGCATGTAAGTGGTTTGGCAAAGTACATGGAGTTAAGCGGCCACAATTGAAAGATATGCTGGTGTAGCCTGAAATGTGTCTTGATTTATAGCATTTTAGAAAACTTATTAGATGTTAATTATGTGAGTCGACAAAGACATTTTCCAACCTTCTGTCACCTGCTCTACGTTGAATGAAGTCGAGATCCTCTTCCTTTTGAGCTTCGTTTTTGTTAACACTTGTTTAATTAAAAACAGGTCTTATCCAGGCTCTTTTTCCCTCCCCTTCCCCTGACTGACATGGGGCACTTCTTTTTTTGGGTGAAGTCCCACATCATCATTTTTATTGGCAAACAGAATGATGGATTTATTTAAACAGTTAACCCCTGTGTTACATGCATGAAAATAACTGCGTCTCAGAGTGGGAGAGAGATGTTTCCTGAAGCGATACTACTGTTTCACGAAGTAGCAGCTTCCCTTTGCTAATTGCAGCATCTACTATAGAAGTTACAGCTTGGTCCAGTCTCCCCATTCCTGAAACATACAGTTTATTGTATTTCAGCATACTGCTGTTGGCCTGGGACTGTGTTTTGGGAGGGGTTGGAATAAGGGAGCAGGATGCTCATGTGCGAGTTATTGGAACTGAAGCAGGAGGAGCAGCAGCGCAAGCAAGAAATTCTTTCAAGCTCTCAGAAGTCTCCCAGGGCTAAATGTTGGCTTTTATTAGAATACTGCTATTTTTATGAAGTGATGTGAGTGAGCGTCTTGGAGGAGGATTGACCTCTGAAGCCATCACATAATGAGAACCATCTTTTCTTGTTATCAGAGAAAACAACAGCAGTTGTACCCTATGATTGCTGTTTGTGCCCGCCTTCGGCAGTGCAAAGTTCCTCCACGAGCATTGGTTGAGGCCCATAACAGTGTCTCTTCACCCGTTACTGCCTTTTCTGGCAAATTATCCTGCCCTTAATGAAAGGACCACCTCTGCCTGAAAGTTCATTGGTATAAGAATAAAAGAGATGACATGGTTGTAGGTTTGACAAACGTCCAGCTCTCCAGGGTGGTGGTGCTTGGTCCCAGCCCTACGTGATGTGTAGTTGGACGGTTGTGTGAGTGCTCTCGTTTCTAAGAGGCTGCAATTCAGTCCTGCTTGTTGTGTCTTGTTTTTCCTGTTGTCCTGCTGTACTTTGGTCCTTAGCTACCCTTAATAAGGGATTCCCTTTGCTCAGCCTCTGAGGAAAGGAGTATCTTGTGGCGTGGTCCATGCCTAGGGCATCTTCTCGAGTGAAACTTGTAAAGTTGGCATTAAAGGTTTCTTGATGAAACAGAGGTATTATACCAGCTCATCAGAAGAATCACGCTTTGTTTCTAGCGTGTCACTTTTCTGTTTCCCAAGGAGGCAGACAGGTCGTTTGGAAATGCGCTTTCCAGGAGCCCACTGAGTCACTCCAGCAGACAGCTGGGAGTGTAGGGGTTTGGCCCACTTTCTCCCGTTGCCATAAACTGATGGGCAGAGTTAATATCAGATACAGGAAAGGAATAGCAGGTGTGTCTTGGTCAGGCAATAACTTGTCTGAGGCCGCTGGTTGGGTGCAGGGGTGAGTGGTTTGAAAATTGAATTAATCATGAGTTAGCCTGGTCCCCTCCTGTTCTCACCCTTCCTAACCAGCGTAGCATCTGACTCATCAGCGTCGGCTACCTGACAGCTGAAGGCTAAGTCAGGATCAGACTAGCAGAGATCAAAGGAGTAGCCTCAATCCCAGCATCTGGGGGTGGGACAGATGTCCTCTCTTGCGGCTCTACCACTCTGCAGTCCCATGGTCTCAGCTGTTTCTAATTCTGCCCAGATCCCATGAAACCAAAGCCATAGACAGTGCTCTCCCGCCTCCTCTGCCTGTGAAAACCTCCTTGCTCTGATTGCTGTTTAGCAGGAGATTTGCTTCAGTTGTTTATTTGTTCTTTATAGCCTGGAAGAAAGTGTGTCTTGGAGTCAGGCTGGCTCACGCTAACTGCAGATGCTGAATGCCCATGGGAAGAATGGCTTGAGAGTATAAACAGGGTGGCAAGATAAGCCATTTTAATATTGAGGAATCTCCATAATTGCATTCTTCTGTTCCTGCCTCTTCTTCCAACACCAAAATAAATAAAATGTTTTGAGCTCTTATGGTTCACATGCGAGATTAAAGAGATGCTGTCAATGTGAAACAGTGTCGGCCTTCAAAATACAAGTTTTATACATGGACAGGAAAACCTAAGACATTCAATTTTGGTTTTACGGCTTTTAATTATCTTCAGGGGTTTTTACACTTTTCTGAGCTTTTATCTACTTCCATGCAGACTACTGATAATTTGAACCACAATGCAAGAATGTTGAGGTTAGTCTTGTAAGAGTATATACATTCTTAGATACTGCCCTAGTTTGCAGCTGCTTTAAAGGAACCCAATGATTGGTTGGTTAGTGGTGTTACTATGAGGTTCAAGAAAACTGGAAGAGCGTTATGGCTTGAACTCATGGCTTTTGCACTGTGAGTGCATCCACGTGGTGGTTTATGAAAGATGTGAAAGAACTCAGTTTGATCAAATCAGTTATAGGAACCAGAATATATTTTGTAAGCTCAATTTGGTACATTTTTTGGTGGTAGCACCGAGGGACCTTTATTCATGACAAATTGTGAGAAGTACTGTGTGCTCAGTTATGGATGGTTGCTTTAGTCTTGATCAGTTATGATTTGTCACAGACTCATGTGGAATATGTGGAAATTAATATAGTGGTGCAGACTTAATTGTAATGTGAAGAGAACGGCAATATGGGGAAAAATGGCCAGGTATACCACCAGCCTCACGGCATGCTGGAGACGGGGCTGGCTGTACTGTTTGCTCGGGAGGGGCTAACCAAAGTAATCAGGAGTTATTTGAAAAAGAAACAGGGGCTTGCCCTGGCTTTTTAGCGCTTTTATTGTGTGTGTTGTGGGGATCAAAATGATGGTTGGTAGAACGAGAGTGGTACGCCCCAGGGATTACTAGGCCAGTGAACCCATCTGAGGTTGATATGGGCTCCAGCGTCCCAGTGTGTGTGGTGGCTGAGGCATGGCAACAGCTTGCCTTTTAGAAGGCATGAAGGAAACTTCATGGGTCTGCGTGGCAAAGGCGAGAGAAGAAACTGTTAATGATCAGCTTCCTTACTCTTAAGTATTTTAACTTGATACGCTTTTGTACTGTTGGTCAGGTTTTCACTTGACTTCCTCTATTCTTTATGTGCCAAGAGGAAAAAATAAAATTGAGACAAACAAAATAAAGGGCAAGAAGTAGCTTGTCTGGGAGTTTGGAAGGGATATTTAAAGCAATGCCTTCAAAAGCCTTACTTGCAGGTTTAAAGCAGTGTATTTGTGGAGGCAGATGTGCACGTACCTCTTGTGGAAAACCACTTTAGATGTTTTGTAACTTGTAAACGAATGTTGGCAAAATATTTGAAGGGAGAATAAAAGCTCCCTTTTTTCCTGTGCAAGGCAATATCGCAGCTTTTTAAATATGGAATTGTTCTCTGCCCCTGAGAGGAACCAGAATTACAGCTGTCACAACTGCAAGTCCACTTTGCTTGGAGATTGCTTAAATACAAATAGAGAAAACTCTGCTTTCCAGCCATGTACAGTAGTAGGTGCCTAACACTTGCATGTGTTGGCAAGTATTTTCAGGTATATGTCTTTAGAATTAATTAGTTCTGTAAACAAGCCTCATTGTGTATTATGAAGGTTAAAATTTTTAAATTCTGTAATAAAAGTATAATTTTGGTGTGTTATTTGCTCATTTTTTTCATATTAGATACAGCTTAAAAATTGGGGTGTATTTTTTCTTCTTCTTGTAACATGAAATTTTAGCTTCTTGATAGTTTGTTGGTTTTTTAAACATTAAATGCATTGCATACGGATTTTTTCTTTGTATGTGTCCCTCCGTCCCTGAGATTTTGCTCTTTTGCACCCCAATATTTTATTTTTCAGTTAAAGACCTTTCCTGGTTCCCATAAGGACAGATGGAAACCAGATGCTTGCTTTTTGGATATATTTTCAAGTTCAGTAACTTAGCATGGACTTCCATAAATAAATCTCTTAAGTTGCTGAACAGCTAAGAGCCACCACCTATTTTTTAAATATTGTTTTTGGGGACTGCTTCTCTAGACTCTTGCCTTAATGACCCTTTGGAAGTGAGAAAGATGAAGAATTGTGTATTTCGTCTGTTATATGAGGTCATGATACTCCTGAAACTTCTGGAAAAAGTGTCAGTGAGCAATACAGGGCTGAAAAAAAAAACAAAACTGAAATTTCTGGAAAGTTTTTTTTTGCTTCTATAGTACAGAGTTTATTTACCTTTTTATTTTGTAAAACAGATCTGCACAGCTGTAATGTGCTTTGTAAAGGGTTTTCTTTTGCCTCTCCCTATGAATTTAGCCATTTAGGACAAAAGGCATTGGGATCGCTCAGCTTGGGAAGTGAAAGTATTCTCAAGGTTGTTTACCTCTCTCTATATTGTAGTGCTTCAGAAATCCTTTTGGGTGCTGTAGGTCGGCAGTGAGCAGTTACTACAGTTCTCCTTCCAGCTTTTCAGTGGATGACTTAATGGATTTTTGCCAGTGAACATGGGTGTTAGAAAGCAGTAGATGAATTTCGTTGATGGCTATAGGCAAAAAAAGAACCTTTTGAAAGCTCAAGGTTGCCCAAGCGTCGCAGGTGAGGCTAGGGCCTGCTGGGTATTTCTGATGTCCATGTTGACAGGACTCAGAGCCAAAATTCAGATGAGGCTTAAGCCTGTGTTCTGCAGTTGGTAAACTCAAGTGTTAAAAACTGTGACGCTTATTTTATTTGCCTGCCTGAGTAGGAATCCTTATCATACAGTTCTCCCTCATCTTTTCAGTTTTTCGTTCAGGAAACATGAAGTCTAGACTTCTAGCTTAAGAAGAGATCAAATGTTCACGATTGGAGGTGGGGTAACAGGGAAAAAATGTTATGGATCACTTGATTTCTATTTTCTAAGGTCGTTTTTCAAGTTACCCATTTCAGAAATGGTTGTCTGCAGTAACACTAGCTCAGCATGCTTTTTCCTTACTATTTTTTATTGTTCTGAGTCTTGCTTTTATTCTAAAAAAATATAATGATATTACCATTTATTGTGTTGAGAGCCCTGCTCCGCTTTGGAAATGCACAGGACGAAGAGCGTTTTGCTGTGTGAGGAATGTGTGTTCTGACAAACTATGTGGACAAAATCTTGTTCCCATTTTGAAGATGGGAAAGGGAGACACCTGGACGTAGAGCAGGTTTTGAGAGACTTGAGTCCTTTGCTCCTCAGGTGTTGAAATAGTCACCTAGTGTGGGTTAGTGTAAACCATTTAATTTTACAAAAACAAGAACCAGCAGTGTGAGGAATGGCACCGTGGATCCCAAGAGCCAACTGTGGTCACTGCTACAGGGGGATCTGGAGTCCTAAAGTTTAAAAGTTTAAATTGTCTCCATAGAAAGCTGAGAAAAGAGTATAACCACTAAATAAAATGGCAGGAGAGGCTGTTATAAGAAAAATAAAAGAGGAGGAGCAAGCAGAAGAATACAAGTATAGAAAGGATTTCAGACCATTAACAATACAGTCTTCACTTTAGATGATGGTTAAAACTCATGCTTTCACGTTTATGAGTCATGGGTTCCTTGGGGTGGCTATTTTGTTTCCATAAACCATATAAGGATGAGCTTTAAGAAAACTATGATAAGAATGCATTCGGAAGTCTTATATTTCTCCAGCTTTGGTTTACTCGTCATCATCATTTCCCTTACATAGGCATTTTGACTTTAGTTTTGTTGTTTGGCGATTTGCTTTTTTAGCATACAGAAGAACGTTGTGTGTTCTGGCCAGTTGAACATAGGCAATAAATTGGTTGAGAGCATCACAACTTCTGACTAATTTTTGTCTAAACCTGAAAACAATTTTTTGCTGGAATTCTTGTTCCTGTAATATTAATTCTTGCATAACTTTTCTTTCAAGGATGTCAAAACTGAGTGTTGGTTGATTAAGGAAATAAGTACCATTATCCCTTTAATTGAGAGAATTGAGACAGAAGAATTACAAAACTCAGCAGAGGTCATATGGCTAGGAATATATAAACAAACCGTATATATATAGTTTAGCTGCTAGTCAAAACCTCAGGCAATTTATTTGTCAATCTTAGAATGTTGCCCTCAATCGTTAATATTAATTTTCAAGAATTAGGCCTGAAAAGAAACTGGCTGGAAGATAGCGCCTCCCAAACAGGGATTCACTTGTCTTATTTCGCCATGTCACTAAGCTTTGAGATGTTGGTTACTCCAGGTAGCTTGGGCAGTGGAGGCACATATAGCCCTGTGAGACTTTAAACGTTCCTGTTGAACTTTCTGTTACTGCCCACAGCCTTCTCTGAAAGTTTTAGTAGGAAACACTTAAAGTATTTCTCATCTGTTGCTCTGACCTAAATGGTCACGGCCTCCTCTCTGCCAAATGCCAGCGTTTCAGCAACTTCAAGCCTTAAAGCTCCTCTCCAGTTAACTTTTTTTAGAGGGGAGGGGGGTTGGGAATAAAAATCAGTTGTCAATGTTTTCAGTAGCTGGTAAGCTCAAAGCAGTAGGCGTTTGGGGAATGAACCTCACCGGCTTAACGGTGCAGGTACGGATCTGCCTTGCTCCTCTGCGTATTAAAATTCCGGAGTCTCTTTTGTTTTATCATATCATTTTATGGAATTGCATGGAAAAGTGTTTCCAAAGAAGCATTCAGGTTACAAAGCCACATGTGCAGAAATAGGAAAATGTGGTAATAGAAGAGTTTCCATTAAATCAAAAATATATTACTTGCGGCTGCAGAGGAGAGCCTGCGTGACCAGGCAAGAAAAGCAGAAAGGCAAAGCAAAGCAATACATCCCTCAGAGTTTATTAGGTAAAAGTATCTGGTGACTTGTTCTGTAGTCCTCTCGTGATCTCTGAATTCTGTGTTCAGTGTTCTCAGAAAGTTTTGTTGAGGGGGTGGAAGGGGAGGAGAGCTATGCCAGCAGAGCTGTAATGGGGGGTCAGCCTGGAAGGCAGGTGGATGTGAATATTTGTATGGGCTGCTGGCACTGTTCCTGGGAGCTGTTTTCCTTACGGAAGTGTGAAGGACCGCATGTGCATCTGGTATGGGGGTGCCCGGCCCTCGTCATGCTGGCTTTGGGGTTTGCTCCATGGTGTGAGGTTGCAGAACGGGGCTGAGGAGCAATGCTGTGTGGAGCTGGGGCTTGCCTGGCTGGCGGCAGCATTGGGTGTGTAGCTTGTTGAGGGAAGAGGTAATCCAAGGTTGCCTGCCTTGCGGCATGAAAATCGCCAGGTGCTTTTGTCAGCCTGACCTTTGGGTCTGGAGGTAACCTGACCTACAGGACCAAGGCTGCTGTGCAATGTACAGTAAACAGCTGCTGCTGAGAAATTCGTTTATATTCTTCAGATTTGCAGAATCCGTTACTGAGCCGGCGTTTCTTTGAAGTAAATCCCATGAACTCTGAGTAGGCTCTTCAAATTCTTGTGAGCTTTGTAAACGCCAGCTCCGGGACTTGGAGGCAAGGCATTGCTGGTTTAGAGCCTGGTGGTTTTCACCCCTCTCTGGCCTCTGCTGGTGGTGTCCTACTGAAGAAATCCTTCTCCCCTTGGAGCGTGGGCTGGTGCCTTCCCAGACTGCATCTGAGCCTGTGGCTGCTGGTGTGTGCCTAAGGCCCAGAGTTGACAGCTGACCTGAAGCCTTCCAGGCTCCTTGTACCCTTGCATCTTAACAGGAGCTTTTCTAAAGCCAAGAGGGTTTTGTGTGTGGCTTTTTGTGCTGTACATTGCAGTGCGAGCCACTGAGTCACCTTAAGTCCTTCTGTTTTGTCTGGTTTTGACATTAAGTGGCATTGGGTTAAAAGTTGTCCAAAGAATTCCAAGCTAATGAAGATGCTGGTTTCTTCTTTGCATACAAAGGTGTCTTGGTGCATAAGTAATGCACTTATGTTGTTTTTTTTTTTTTAATTGAGGCAAGGTAGAAAACTTTTGCTCCTAATTTAGCAGCTGAACAGGTTTTGCTAGCTAAACCATGCCTTTGGAAAGCCTGCCCACAAACTAAATAAATGGAAGGGTACAGCTCTTGCTTCAGCCGGAATTCAAAATCTTCTGTTGCGCACAGCACTTTGCTGCACGTCAGCTAGCAATTAGATGAACCACAAAACATGCTGCAGCTAAGCGAACCTGACACACTAAAGACTTGCCTTGAAGTTCAAAAGAGAGTTGCTGGGATGAAAATGGAAGGTTGCAGGGTAAAAATGGAGTTCAGGGACTTTTGCAGGATTATACCTACCCCTCTGCCAGGAAAATGGGTGGGAGTGAGGACTAGTTAAGCAATAGTGGTCTTCCCCACATTGTGTACCTTAGAGCCTTCCTGGGATCTTTAGAGCTGTGAAAGATCAGGATTTGTAAAGGCTGTTCAGTTTCTTGAGGTTGATACTCCCCCAGTATCATTAATACCACCACAGGAAAAGAAAAAAAGACAAAGAAAATGAAGCGAAGGAGCAGCCCTGGAGTTAGACATTTAATTCAGTGAGGGCTGAAGAGGAAACACATAATGTGTTTTTTTTTTTTTTATTTTTAGTTTGTTTTCCCCCCAGGGAAATGCGAAATATCACCTTTGAATTGCAGCAATGGCTGCGAATTTACCACTATGGTTTTGGGGTTTTGTCTACATACTATATCATGGTGGGCTGAACTGGAGGGCAGTCAGATTCGGAAGATATTTCAAAACTCCACCTTCATTTGCATGAAAATAAGAAGGCCATCATGAAGTAATTGCCTCTCACAAGCTGGGAGCCTAGAAGTTCAATTTGGGATAAATTTTCAGAATTCCTACCTTCATAATCCAAGTCCTTGATGGGAATAAGTGTTGGTCAACTGAGAGGCTGCTTGGGAGGATAGCTCAGATGTTATCATTAGCAAAGCCTTATAAGCAGCTGGGTGGGAAATCACTATTGGGGCATCACTATTTTTGAAGGGTAGTTGAGTGCTTGGGGGAGGAGGTTTGCAAGTCTTGTGAAATCTGAGAGTCTCACTGAAAATGGAGGGAGAAAGTGTTGGATCCCAGAAGTTTCCACCTGTTTGCAATGGATCAAGTGGTAACTAAAGGGCCTTACTGGTCTCCTTGCTTTTTTTTCTTTAGCCAGTGAGAAATGCCTTTACTATACACAAGTTGTTGCTCTATTTGTTGGGTGTCTGTTCTGTGCAAAGTCTAATTCTGAACTTTGTCTCTTAATTTGTTATGTTGCATTTTGTTTTGGTTTGCGGTTTTTTGGTTTTTTTTTAATTGCTTGTTTGCAGGCAGGGAAGTAAAGATTTTTTTTTATTTATTTAAAAGTGATGTAGATGATTTTGCTGAACCTATAGGTGTTTTCTGTAAGGTCTGAAACCGTGCATATCTTTCGAATATGTTGGGACTAGCCAAAGAATAAATGTTTATCACCTGCTGTTATTATATGGGCTGTATTCTTTAACTCCTACATTTAAGACAGATATGAAAATATTTGCCTTCCATTATAGTTCCGCTATAGGGATTAAACTACTCTGATGTACAATGATATGAGACCTTTTTAAAACAAAGATTCAATTGCTAAAACAAAAAGTACACAGTGCAAAAGATTATAGGAGTTTCAAAAGTGATTTTACACAAGCAAATCATTAGAAAGTTAATAGTTTTGGCTTGATGTTTAGATCATAGAATGGTTTTGGTTGGATGGGACCTTAAAGATCGACCAGTTCCACCCCTCTGTCACGGGCAGGGACACCTCCCACTAGACCAGGTTGCTCAAAGCCCCATCCAGCCTGGCTTTGAACACTTCCAGGGATGGGGCATCCACAACTTTCCCGGGCAACCTGTTCCAGTGCCTCACCACCCTCACAGTAAAGAATTTCTTCCTAATCTAATCTAAACCTACCCTCTTTCGGTTAAGAAATGTTACCCCTCAATCTATCACTGTACTTCCTGACAAAGAGTCCCTCCCCATCTTTCCTGTAGGCCCCCTTTAAGTACTGGAAGGCTGCTATATGGTTTCCCCAGAGTCTTCTCTTCTCCAGGTTGAATGACCCCAACTCTCTCAGCCTGTCTTCACAGGAGAGGTGCTCCAGCCCTCTGGTCATCTTCGAGGCCTTCCTCTGGTCTCACTCCCACAGGTCCAGGTCCTCCTTATGTTGGGGGCCCCAGAGCTGGATGCAGTACTCCAGACAGGGTCTCACAACAGCAGAGTAGAGGGAGAGAATTTCCTCCCTTGACCTGCTGACCACGCTTCTTTTGATGCAGCCCAGGATACGGTTGGCTTTCTGGGCTGCAAGCGCACATTGCCAGCTCATGTTGAGCTTCTCATCAGCCAATACCCCCAAGTCCTTCTCAGGGCTGCTTTCAATCCATTCTCCACCCAGCCTGTATTTGTGTTTGGGATTGCCTCGGCCCATGTGCAGGACCTTGCACTTGGCCTTGTTGAACTTCATGAGGTTTGCACAGGCCCGCTTCTTGAGCTTGTCAAGGTTCCTCCTTGTTGGTGAGAACAAGGTCCAGCATAGCACCTCTCCTTGTTGGCTCCTCTGTCGTTTGGAGAAGGAAGGTACCATCAACGCATTCCAGGAATCTCCTGGATTGCTTATGCCCTGCTGTGTTTTCCCTCCAACAGATGTCAGGGTGGCTGAAGTCCCCCAGTATGTACAGTAGTTTAGAAGCCTATTTTCACTCTATTTTAAAACTAAACTAAAAGTTATCCGTGCTCCAGTTGAGATCTGAAACAATTAATTTCTGTCTGTGAAGACAGGAACAAACAGTGGCGATTTATTCAAATATATTTTACTTGAAACAGTGCACTTCAGTAGGACATATCTGGAAATTAGAGCATTCTACTTGATCCCAGTATGTTCTGCATGGCCAGTATGCCTCAGTACGTGAGGTGCAGACCAGTTTGCAGTGCTCTGCCTAGTAGCTAAAAGACAAGTTGATGATAATCTACTGCTTGTGATTTAAAATCACTGTCTTCAATACCAATAGCTTTCTCCTGTCTTTTAGAATTTGAAAAAGCTGAGTTGAGGGAGTATCTTTGCGGGCAGCAGGGAATCACCTAATGCATGCCACATGGGTTGATTTATATGCTCTTACTGTAAGCAAGAGCTAACCATTTGCAAGCTGAAATTTAATACAGCAAATACGTCTAGGTTGATTGTGGTGGTAACTAGTGTTACTAGGAGTCTGACCGCTGTCTAACAGTAATCTGCAGGTTGCAAACTCCTGAAGCTAATTTTGCCTGTCTTTTAAGTTGATCTACATTCCAAGTGTTGAAAAGCCTTTGCATTGCTATTGAAGGACGGAAGCAGAACATGCAATGTTCAAACATCCCCACTTGAAGAGGTGCAACTCTTCCTAAGCGATCTTTAATAGCATAGATGCTTCTAAGTAGTAGACTGAACTTATTTCCAAAAGATTAAAAAAAAATAAATATATAGATATATATAAGAAAGGAATGCAGGAACAAAACTGAGTTAATCTTCATTATGGAAGTCTAAAAAAATCTCTTGAAAAACCACAGGAGTTAATTTTGCTGACTGTTGATATCTAGATGATGTGCAATACAGCTTCTGTTTAATAGGTAGAAGTGCCAGCTGCCTACGTTTACTCTCATCTGATGGTGCAATACCAGATCAGCCTTTCTGTAGTCATTATATCCCAGGTGCTTGGGCTACTCCACAATTTTCAAGACTTGTAGTAGTCATAGAAGTTCTCTCTGTGCGATTTTTTTGTTTTTCCTTATCTCTTCTCACCCAGATGATGCTTGCTTTTTTTTTTTTTTT
>VZSZ01009873.1:325235-350199 GCA_013398815.1 Ibidorhyncha struthersii
AGGTGGTTTTTTTTTTTTTTTTTTTTTTTTTTTTGGGTGGGGGGAGTTGGTTTTTGGGTTTGGTTTTGTTTTTTCAGAAAAAGGCAGAAATCAAGCCATTGAATTTTTCAGATTTTGATGGTTGATAGGCAAGCAGTGTTGTTTGCTCTTAGCGTGATTTCCTGGTTAAATCCTGCTTTTTAGTTATTCTGAGGAAAACATTCATAGCTGCATTTCAGGAAGCTCTTTTGGTAACCGTTTTCCTCCCATTTATAAATAATCCTCAGAGGGGGATGTAGGGTTTTTTCTTTAATAAGTTACAGCAAGCCATCAGAAAAGTTATATTCTTAGGATGTTGTTATATTTTGTTTCATTTGAAGTGATCTACAGGGAGTATTATTTTCCAGGAGGACTTTGATGCAATTCTGGCTTTCATTTCCTTATTTTCTAATGGACTTACGTGGTATTCACAGTGACAGTCACTGATACTCCATTAGCACTGCAGCATAATGTAGCAAAATGGGTTTTTGTTTCTCTGGTAATATTACCTACTGTGTGCAGCAGCTAATTACAGCTTTTTTTTTTAAGATGCTGTATTACTTGCAAAATGTTTTCCATTACTGATCTTGATATTTCAGGTGTTATTTTATTTGTCAGAACTGATTTAATGGGTAAGTGTAGATTTAAAATTCATGATTTCTAGTTCCATTTCTGGATTCACAGCAGACTTGGTTTGGCTTTAATGTTTTACTTCCCAAAACTAGAAGTTTCTTCTTTTTCTTACGCAGATAACCTTTATCTACCGTTCACACAGTCAAATCTGATCTGACTTGATAGCTGTTGAGGCTCTGAGGACTTCAGTGGAAGATACTAAGAAAAATAAAGTATCCTGATGACCATTAAATCAGGGCTGTCTACCTGTCATCTTTGATAGTTCCGTGAGAACTAAAGTGTCTGTGTTGTCCTCCAAATATTTTGTTAAGAACTCATGGGCAAATATTGATTGTTGTACTTATTTTTACACTTTGGTGATGATGTAAATCTGCTTTGAATTGTTAAATAATATTTAGGTTTCAGAGTGCACACAGGTTTCACTTCCTGAAGAGCAGTTTCCTACAAGCAAATAAAATGAGAAGAAAAGTGCACTCTTGGGTGTTCTGGTGCAAAACACATTGTAGAGTTTCGTTGCCCTGTAAAATAGACCTGAGAGTTTCATCTTTTAATGCTGCTGTTAGTTCAATGTTAGAAGTGAAATCCAGCTTTGCCTGGTGCTTGAGTAACAAAGAACTATGTATATATTGATTTTTGCATCCCCAGCACCGCCTCACATTTTCCGATGGGACGTGTTTTGGCCTGACGCTGAATAGGATGTGTTTCAGTGGATGTGTTCTGGTCTGAATGCTAAGCCTGAAAAATAATAAGAGAATTGAAAAACCTTAGGGATGGCTTTGTCTTAGAGGAGCGTATTGGATCAGTGAACCTGTTCGTCTGGTATCCAGACCCGTTGTGGCTGGTATCTGATGATTCAGCAGAGAAGGGGGGGTGAGAAGTAAACCATGCCTTTGTAACCCCTGCGTGGTGAAAACCCGGGTGCTTACACAACAGATGTGGGTTTGATTATCATAAACACTTGTAACTAATAATTATATTGGGGTCTCATGGGCGTTGTTTCGTATATCTATCACCATGACTCTTGTCCCAGACAGGCTGACAACATCAAGGTGTTTGTGCTTTGTGCAAGTGGAAAGTATTTTCTCACGTTGGGTTTTTTTTTTTTTAATTGCACTTTCTTCCAGCTTTGTACACAGTGTACCCCCGCTTTCCCGTAATGCACAGTGAGTTATACAGGAGAAATTTGTCAGTTTTCTTTACTCGCTTCTGTGCACCTTTTCTGCTTTTGGCAGGGTCTGCACCAGATCTGAACCTTTGTCAGCTCTGTGGTTTGCAACCTGAGCTAGGAAATCTTGAGGACTCACCTGACGCTTCAGTTTAGGCACAGCTGAATCCTTATTCCACACCAGGAAAAAAAAAAAAAAAAAGGCACTTTGTCTTTGCAGTTGCTCATGGGCATATTCTTTCATTTGCGGAGATGCAGCAATTTCTGGTCGTGAAAGGGCTTTGGTTCCCAGTTGGGGGAGAGCCCCAGAGGACATGCTTTCCTCCTGACCTCGTGGCGTTTCTGGTGGAGCCCTTCTGTGTTTGAGCCACTGCCCAAAAGTACTTGGAAGCAGAAAATTCCCTTCCTTCCTGTGATAAGTAAGGATGTTTGAGAGACCCTACCTCAACTTCATAAAGGTTTGGAAGCACCCTTTGAACCTGCTGCATTTGTTTTGTGTTTGCTCCACAATCCTCCTCTGTCTTGCACGTGACCTGACACCACCAGCGGCTGCTGGAGGTGTCAGATCCTTGCTCTCCCCAACCCTGAGGGAACTAATCAGTACAAGGGAAGGGTTTGACACTGCTAATTTCAGGGAGCTCTGAGAAATAGGAATGGTGGGCATCTAGATCTAGATTATAAAGATGAGAGCAAAGGCAGCAGAGTGGGAGGAAAACAGTTGTCAGAATATTATGTTCCAAAGAATGAGGAAGCTTTTAAGGAAAGATAGTGTAACTTTTAGCAGAAGAAGGAAAAGAAATAGCAAACACGGGGGGGAAAAACAGTGAAAATGATGTGGCACATCCTCAGCACAGTTAGTGTTGGCTCATATCGCTGGATGACCGTTGACTTCTGCAAAAATATAAGATGACAAAAATTGCCTTTGTTTCTGATCCACAAGAGTTTAAAAACCAAAACCAGTAGCAATAAATGTATAGGGATGAAGCAGAAAAAAAATATTGGAAATATCTCAAGAATGCTTAGGGTAGTAATTTTCCCACTGAAAAATCGGGCAAGTTTGTTCACTTGCCTTAAATGCTCAAAACAGAACTTGTGTAGCCTCAGTGGGGGAGTTGTGCCTGCTTGAACCAGAACTGAACCTGGCTCGATTGATTTATTTATTTTTACTTAATGGCATCTACTTTTCTTATAAATTGAGTAAATGATTCTTATTCCTGCTTATTTTCTGTGTTTAGGCTTAATTGAACTGGATGCTAACAAAGCGTTTGGTACATACTTTGTAAAACATTGGCGCAAGTTTAGGCTTTAGCTTTTGTCCAGCATTCTTGTGGATTGTGTAAGCTGAGCAGAGACTGTTTGTTAAAATGAATTTTGCAAATGATTTCAATCTCTCTTACATTTAAATTCACAACAGATTTATGTGCTTTCATATTTTGGGATATTTTGGGAAGTTTTTCTGTGGGTGTGGCCGAGCATGAAATCTTACAAAATAAAAATGGTGACATTTGAGAGGTTACAAGCCATTGTCTGAGAAATACAAACTTCATAGAGAATTTACATCAGCAGGTGAGAGTGTTTTGAAGCTGGCGTTTGACTTTGGATGTGGATGTTGTCTGCCTTGACTTCAGCAAGGCTTTTGACACCATCTCCCACATCATCCTCACAGGCAAGCTTAGGAAGTGTGGGTTAGATGAATGGACAGTGGGGTGGATTGAAGAGTGGCTGACAGATAGAGCTCAGAGGGTTGTGGTTAGTGGTGCAGAATCTAGCTGGAGGTCAGTAACAAGTGGTGTTCCTCAGGGGTCAGTACTGGGTCCAGTCATGTTCAGTATATTCATCAGTGACCTGGATGAAGGGATAGAGTGTACCATCAGCAAGTTTGCTGGTGACACAAAACTGGGAGGGGTGGCTGACATGCTGGAAGGCTGTGCCGCCATACAGCGTGACTGGGACAGGCTGGAGAATCGGGCAGAGAGGAACCTAATGAAATTCAACAAGGGCAAGTGTAGGGTACTGCATCTCGGGAGGAATAACCCCGTGCATCAGTACAGGTTGGAGGCTGACCTCCTGGAGAGCAGCTCTGTGGAAAGGGACCTGGGAGTCCTGCTGGACAACAGGCTGACCATGAGGCAGCAACGTGCCCTGGTAGCCAAGAAGGCCAGTGGCATCCTGGGATGCATCAAGAAGAGTGTGGCCAGCAGGTCGAGGGAGGTCATCCTCCCCCTCTACTCTGCCCTGTGAGGCCGCATCTGGAGGAGTACTGTGTCCAGTTCTGGGCTCCTCCCCAGTTCAAGAAGGACAGGGAATTGCTGGAGAGGGTCCAGCAAAGGGCTACTAAGACGATTAGGGGATTGGAGCATCTTTCTTACAAGGAAAGGCTGAGGGATTTGAGTCTTTTTAGTCTAGAAAAAAGAAGACTGAGGGGGGATCTTATCAATACTTATAAATACTTAAAGGGAGGGTGCCAGGTGGATGAGAACAGTCTTTGTTCAGTGGTGCCCAGTGACAGAACAAGAAGTAATGGGCACGAGCTTGAACATAGGAAGTTCCATCTTAACATGAGGAGGAACTTCTTTACTTTGAGGGTGGCAGAGCACTGGCACAGGCTGCCCAGAGAGGTGGTGGAGTCTCCCCCACTGGAGACATTCAAAACCCGCCTGGATGCCGTCCTGTGCAACCTGCTGTAGGTGACCCTGCTCTGGCAGGGGGGTTGGACTAGATGATCTCCAGAGGTCCCTTCCAACCCTGACCATTCTGTGACTTTGCTTTCTGTTTGGAATAAAGTTTTCCCTGGGCAATTAAATGGGTTTTCTGAGTGGCAGTTGTTTTGGGGGGCTTGCTTTTTGTTGCCTAGTTTGTTGTTTGTGTTTAAGCTATGACTGATTTTTCTGTACAAGAGAGAAAGTCTTGGCAGAAAGGAATGAATTATGGAAATAACATGAGCTTCAGCAGAGGGGAGTTTTAATACTCACTTAATGTCTTCTGAAGGGAAAATGACCAAACCCAGGGTACTTAGACTATTGACGATATAATATCCTTTCGAACTACTAAGCTTCTATGTGAAAAATGGAATGTAGAATACATTCTTCAAATGTATTACAGAGTTTAGGAAGCCAAAGTTTTAATGAGCACAGTGACTTCAGAGATAACTAATGCTTCTCGATTACAAACAGATTATTTTTCCTTTACATACAAAGCCACTCTGCATGAGCAGACTATAAGTTTCGGTGAGTCATGGAGTCGCTAAAATACACTGTGCTAAATATAATGTATAACAGTTTTTGCGAGTACAAAAATGTGTAATATTTTCCATTCAAGGCCTCTCAAGTACTGAAATTTATAAGTGTGCCTGCTGTCGATAGTGATCTTGGAGTCCCTTGGCCAAAAGAGTTGCCAGTTATCTCCTTTCCAAGTTTTGAAAGGAGGGTGATGGCTCGACAAGTCAGTCATTTTCCACAGTGGTGTTAACCCGTAGGAGACCACCCCGTTAATGTGATAGTTAAGTGAATGCTGGGACTAACGCTTGTGTGTTGCATCTCTTGGAGCTGCCTAGAAAGGAGCAACGTTGAATAACTAAATTATAAAGAGAGTATGGTTGTGGAATTTTTCTTTCCTGTTACGCTTGGCTGAAGGGAGTTTTCCTGGAGCAGAAACCTCCTTGTGTGATTTGAACAAGTTGGAGCAAAGGTAGACTGAAGTTCTCCTTGTGGCAGGGCTGCTAGATGTGGCACACTGCTGTGGACGGATGTCTTGGGCTTACAGGGAAGTTGGGACAAAAGGAGGTTTCGGAGCAACTCAGGTAAACAGTACTGTCATTTAAGAAAAAAAAAGCAGTCAAAAATCAATGTTAAATCACAGTTATCATGTAAAAGGCATTTTGAACAGGAAATGGGACTGAGAAGAGAATTGGATGTCTCCCGTAAGTGCAAATTGCTCCCTGCACTTCTTAGCCACCTGTGTGAAAAGCTGTTAGGTTTGGGGTTTTTTAAAGCATGCAGATAAATTTCAGAACTAGTATTTTAAACTAATGAATAAAATGTGTGGGTCACCTTTTTTTTTTTTTTTTTTTTTAACAAAACCAAACGATCCTTACTTACATGAGCTGTTCAAGTATTTTAGTGACCACAATGTAGTTGTTGCAAATAACAGAATCTGTAAGCAGTGTTTGTTCTTTATGCAGAATGCATAGAGGTGAGTGGGGGTAGCATGCCAGTGCTGAAAATAATAATATATCAATTCAATGTTATTGTGGTTCATTTCAAAGGGAGGAAGAAGGTTGGAGAAATCAGAACTACAATTCATGTAATCATAAAGTGGTATAATCTGGTAGATTTACCTTGGTAGGGAGGATGGATTCCTAACTTATATGTGTTTGTTTATTTTTATACTAGAAATAACATGCATTTTGGAATAAAATACAGATATAAAGTTTTTAATTTCTCTCGATGGGGAGAAAAAGGGGTTCTTTGTTTAATGAGAAGGACTTCATCTGCTGTTAAAGATAATGGAGCCTGAGGCATTTAGCAGCCTTCCTGGAGAAACACAATACCTTGCAGGGCTGGACCTGAACTGTTTCTGCCATAAGCCAGTAATTAGCAGACACAGCACATCTTTGATCAAGGTCTGAATAAAGAACACTGAAACTATTCCTTTTGTTTTCCTTTTCTTTCTTTGCAAGAGAGGTGGAGAAGGTTGTAGCTTGCTATGTGGTTTTGTCTGAGGATGTACTTTTATGGCAAATTTTTACTTTAAAGCTACACCTTTTATTTTAATCATGGGTATTTTTCTTGGCTGAGTTGGATTTCCCTCCCAATGCACTAGCACTAGAGAATGTCTCCTTGTTAAGATGAGATATCCTGAATAGCTGCACACTGTAGGTGAGGCCAAAAGGAAGTATGAGGGTGAGCTGGAGTAGTTGCAAACATTAGATATTTACTCTTCACTACCCTATTCAATGTCTAATTTGCCCAAATGATTTTATTCTTAAAAAATGCTAAGAATTCATCTGATCCTTCTCATGACACGCCATGTTTCTGCTGTTTGGTTTTGTGTTTTTTTTTTTGAACACCATGGAAGACTTCTGTCATAATGAGTCACCAAATCGTTGTTACCTCTTGATGTTTTCAACATTTTTCCTTTTTTGTCTGTCTATCAATCTGAGTGGGGTTTGTTGTAGAGTTTTTTGGGTTTTTTTTGTTTGGTTGGTTTTGGGGTTGTTTCTTAAATTGCTGTTCCTAAAGAGGATCTGTCAGACTTTGCTGCTACCCATTTAGGTTAAAATGTGGAAATGAAGGTACAGTATATGCCATTAATGGTCTAACACTACTCTCTGCTTTAGGTCACCATAGATTGCTAACGGTTAGGCAAGGAGGCAAAAGGTAGAACTGGTAGAAGTGGGCAGAAATTGTCAGAAATGGGTAGGACCCAAAAGATAATCAGATTTCTGTGATGGTAGATGTGGAAGTGTTTCAGTGTGGCATTAGGGAGCTCTTGTTGCTGGAATCATTTCAAACTCTCTGCATTTGTGGGTCAAGCCTGTAGGGAAAGGGTTGGGTAGGCAGGGATCAGCCCTGCTGAGAACTCTCCAAAAATCAGGCTCTGTGCATGTGGCTACTGCAGCTGGACACTGCTGGAGTGGAGGAGACCATGGGATATTATGTATGGAGAGTAGAAGGTGGCCAGCACTACTTTGTTAGTTTCCAAACCATCGTACCCAACCCAAGCTTCGTTTAACTGCACAGAATTTTCAGGACTGTGAAGAAATGATTTATCATTTTCGCATGAGAATGGAGAAATCTTAAGCCTTCCACAGGTCAGTGAAGTATCTTTCTCCTTGTTTGTGGATGTTTCCTCTTGGAGATAGCAGCTGGCCCAAGAAAAAGAATATTGGTCCCTCATCTGCTTAACACAGATGTGTTATTAAGAAAAGATGTCTGGATAGTTGAGCTTTTTCATCATTGTCCAAAGAGATCGCCCAAGAAGTGCAATTTACAGTACAGAGACCAGTGTTTCACATCGTGTATTTCCTACCTCCAAGTCAAATGTGTGCCTAAAAATTGTTGTAGGAAGCAGCTGAGACCCATGACTTTCTTTACCCCTGAAAAAATGCTTTCAAGTAGCAGACTATGGTGTTTCATTCCTTACCATGGCTTACCAGGACAATATCTTTTAGTAAAAAAGCATCTGTATAACAATAATTTGCAGGATCAAATTAGTACACAACTGTTTGTAACAAACATTTTCTGCAATCAGTGAGCCAATGCTTTCAGAGTTCTTGTATTTCAGGTAAATAATTTAAATGTTCCCCCCAGCTCCACTCTCAAATAGCAGATTTTCTTGCTGATGCCTTTGAAAGACTCTGTAGGTTCTCCTGTATGACTGGTGGCAATTTGCCATTCACAATCTCAAGTGAAACCTTTCTACCCATTTCTGGTTTGACCTGTGCAACCCATCCAGTACCTTTTTGAAATTTCAAGGCCTCATTAGCTAGCATGTAAATTGTGGTGCCATTGACCTCGCACATTTATTTTCAGCGGTGTCCATAGTTATTGAGTGAAAGATTTCAGGAAACGATGCAAAGTTGGCCACGGTTTATCTTCACTTCTTAATATAACGCAGATACCTCAGAGAGTGGTGTGATCTTCAGTGACATTTTAATTGTTGGCACAGTTTGAAATAGCCAGCTGGGGCATCACAGATAGACTACAGTTTTGAAGCCTTGCAGATACTATCTAAATGCCAAACTTTTGAGTAGTGAAATAATGCATTTATATATAGATTAAACACGCAGTAATCAGAAGTGCCTCACAACGTGTGCCAGTAATTGTGAACAGCTGCATTAGAACAATGCAGCTGTTAAAACTTCTCCGTGCCCCACAATACATGTATTTGTCTGGTCCAAATATTACTCATGGGTGTATTTGTATGCTTTTTTGAGGATACAGAGAATCATTTGGGATACATTCATTTGAGGAAATCAGCTCTTAATTATATTCTATGAAGGGAGTGAAAGGCATAAGGAGACTCACAGACACTTTAAAAAAATAATCCAACCCCATTCTTGCACAGCAAATAAAAAATATCTTTGCCTGAGGATCTTTGCTTCCGTGTCTGAAAACAAATACTGCTGTAATGAAGTTGTATACTGCTTGTGCGTACGGTGTCTAATACGTTGCAGTGCTACCTCCTCACAGGCTTTAGCTACGGACATATATAATCTTCTGTTTCATCTTAATTACTGTTCTTTGCTTAATGCGTTTGGCTGCTTATTACTCTAAAGGGGATAAAATGCCTGGCCAAATCTTGAGCCAGTTTACAAGGGAGTAGGTGAGAATATTGAAGGGCAGGGCACTGGGATGTGTCAACATAAGCTGGCCGTCTCCATGTGTTAGGACAACTCTCTGGTCCTTTTCCATGGAGCCAGTAATCTAGGGTCTGTGAGGTGTTTGCTGAAAGAGGTAATGGTGATAATTCTTCCATATCTAAACTTGTTTTTTTATTTTCTTTGAAGAGTTGCTCCTCTCTTAGCGGATAATAAATTACTTCTCAAATTTTGCCCGCTGGTTTTGTGCCAGCTCTAGTCATTGAGTCAGAGCAAGCCTCACCTGTATGGGCATTCTGAAAAAAGTTACCACATTTGATTCACTGAAAAAATGAGAGCCTTCAAGTTATAAGTACCAGCAACTGAACAGGATTTTATGTGGTATTGAGGGTATGAAACACTCTCTAAGGTCTCCTTTCTGAGGTTGAGAGGCATCAGCTCATAATTGCCAAAATCTTTTTAGTGTCTTGGATGGCATATTTTTGTTAAGAAATACATAGTGTTACTCCCTGGATAAAGCACACCAAATCTGTCATAAGGCTGAGAGAGTAGAGGTGGGTTAACTGATCGCTTTCTTTGTGTTTTTGTTTCCTACAAATTGCTTCTTTTTACATTTAGTTATGTAGCCAGAGGTATTTGTTTTGCACATTTAATTAAAAAGCATTAAATGCGGGATGACTAATTAAAGATGAGAAAATTGAAGGTGACTTAGTCATTATGCTGTAACAAACCAGTAGCAAAATGGAGACAAGAATCCTGAGGGTGCTCCAGCCTTTTCTAGCATACCAGTGCGTAGCTATAAAAATTATTGGTAGTAACAGCTAACGTTCTGTTGCTGAGGCGTGTTTCATGCCAGTGAGTGTTTGAGGACTGGAACATAAAGCCGAAGAAATTCTTTCACCGTGATGGAAACCAGTCTTGTCATCATTGTTGTCATCATGCTGCCTATGCCTTGTTTGTCCCTTGGGAGGTTTTATTAGAGGGAGCCTTCAGCAGCCTCTCGTTCAGCTGCAGAAAGTTATGTCACACAAAGGAGACCAAGAGCAAAGCTGTCAAGATCTCCAACTGGGAAATACGGGGGAAGCCTGCGCTTCTGCATGAGGAGTTGCGCTTTGGAAGTCTGATGTGCTTCGTCTGCACTGCAACTTCCTAAGGAATACAGCGGCACAGGTCTGATTCTGACTGTATAACCAATTTACCTGATTTAAAACTTCTTGAAGCTGACATGACCATGTTGTTTGTAGTGCCTTGGGACACTGGTCAATACTTTTTTTTTCTTCCCTGTTCTAGTTACATAAAGTATTAGTAAGAAGATATCAGAAAGTCAAGAAAATGATGACTCTCAACAAACATTAGGCAGAACTTTGTTGCTGCTGCTTTTGCGTCTCCAGTGCTAGTGTTAAGTCAGAATGCAATAGTTTAATGAGACTGCCAGAAAGACAGCGAGCTTGAAAAATAGCCATTTGTCCCAGGTCCAAAAGTTTTCTGATCAGAAAGTTTCTAAAGCACTGTTGGTTTACTTCCCAGAACCTGAAGTAGCCTTGGGATTTGGCAGTCGCTTGGCAGTCATGTGTGAGCAGTGGTGCTTCCTGCGCTCCTGGCCAAGTCTAGATAAATGGAAAAGCTTGCATTTTGGAAAGTTGAAACATCTCTTAGAATATGACCCTTCTTACCTGTGAATTTGAATAGTATGTGAATGTATATGGGAGTGAAACTTCTGTTCCCTTCTTCAGAAAATGGGGGTGGGGGTTGGGGGGTGTCGTATTTGATATATTCTCTGGATTGTATGACGTGCTTTAATGGCACTTAATTCAAATCTTCTTTTGAAAATTGACTGCATGTTGCTCCTGTTGTCCCAGTGTTAAGAATGGGAAAAGAATAATTTTCACTGTGTTCTCTCTGCTATGGGATCTTTATGGCTCCAAATCTGGTACCGTACAGTCAGCTTACCTGACCCGATGACACCCAAGTCCATCCTACTTCAGTCCACTGTGTCATTTTTTCCTTCATAAGCACTCATTATCTCATTGTTTGGGTGCCACAAATGATGTTACTTGTCTCTATTTACACTTTTGTTTTTCAAATACAGAACATGCCCCACACCTGTTGCTTTCCTTTGAGAAACACATCTCTCCAACATGACATGCACAGTTTATGATGCTAACTTGCAGGCATTCTTTAATTATAAAAGGGTATGTGATGATCTGTCAAGGGACAGTTGTCTCTAAATGGATTAAAAGAAGCTTACATGGTTTAAAAATGGGCCGTGCCCTTCATACGCTGAGAATAGTTCAAGTTAGCTTGAACTGGCTAAATAGCACATGTTTAGTACCTACGCAGGTAACGGCTTAGTTTCTCTATTTCAGGTAGTAACTTTTGCACCTCAGTGAATGTGGGATGTAAAGAATAGAAAAGAATCCCAAGGTAAGTATGTGAACTGACCCGTGTTGTAAGATAAACTGTTCCTAAGCATCAGCCCACAGGAAAAAATGAGACACTGTTTAAATAAAACCTGTCCTCTGCCATGCAGGATCATCTCTCAGCTGTTGAGAATCAAAATTGCAGTGTCCTGACTCATCAATAGGGCTCTTCCTACCTTCCTCTAGTAAAAAGTGGAATGAGAATAAATTAATGATTGGCTGTTTGGAAAATAAATGCCTTCCTGAAAGATAGTGGTAGTATCATGAAAGCGTAACAGCGCAAGAAAGATGGGTTTTTTTGGTTACGCTGGGAAAAGCAGGCAGGTTTTCGACTATACAGGATTTTCTAGAGGTCTGCAACAAAGATAAATATAAGCTGAGAGCCACCGCTGCCAGTTTAACTAGATATGGATTTGTTACACTACCTAATAGAAAGGTAGGTGGTAGCTGCAGAGTCAAGTGCCTATTAATAGCTGAATTCCACAGCTGCACTGTTTTGGGGGCTTTTTTTTTCCACCCAGTTTTTGAAAAAATTACTGCCTTTGCAAAAGTCCAGGGTATTGTCAGTAGAAAGTCATGTCTGTGGCACAGAACCGCAAAACCCCGTGAGGTAATAAAAACACATATTGTGCCTGTCAAACGTTGTTCGCTTACTTTCGTCTTGCCTTATAGCCAAAGTAATGTTTGCAGCATTGTGAAAAATCTCAACAGGTTTTGTGATCATTAGATATTTTGCATCTGTTTTGCATCAGTGATTAGTTGCCCACAAAAGCAGTTAATCGCTTCATACGCTGTGAGCGTGCTGTGAACGTTATCCTCGTAGTATTTTGAGCCGAGAAGGCTACAAGCTACTTTTTCTAAAGCTAGACAGTGGGAAGGGAGAATTCTTTAGTTAGCTGGATCAGTTGGAGTCAGATGGGATTGTTAATTTTTCTGTTCTTTCACAGTTGTTGCAAATGACAGAAGAACTACAGCACTCTGTTTTACGCACCTTTAGTTAACCAGTGTTAGAGTTTCTGGTACGATTTGTTCCTTGTCCACTTTATTGACTGCAGGAATTAACTCTTTGAGATCACTGCTGCTTTTCAATCTTTCTTGCCTAGCTCTTGCAGTAAACGCAACAATTTCCAGCTACAACTCCCACTCTGGCAGTTGCTGTTTGACTTCACTCTCCCTTAAAGCTGTGGTGAGAACTGGTGGCCAGGCTAACTCGAAGTCTTCTAGATGTAAGGCTTATTTCAAATATAAGTTTTTAGATATCTAAAGCTGTGTTACAGCCATGTCAAGACATAGGTAGCTTTTCTCAGCACATTGGACCTGCAACGCATGCTGCTAAGCCTGTGACCTTAAATATATAAACATACAAACAATACACGGAAATGATAAAGGGCAACAAAGGCGAGGACCCGTAGTGGAGAAGTGAACAACTTCTGGCAAGTGCATGTTCATTAAATGGATCCTGTAATAATTCTGTAACGCGGTTCACAGTGCTTCAGCTCTGCTGTCCACAGCCACTACTACCTGTGGTGATGTCCCCTTTGGGGACAGGCTGGGGGAGCCCCTCTAAACACACTCGCTGCAATGAAGACTGGTGCAGGTACGTGCTGGCTGCAGTGTCCCTGTGGTGGAAAGGCACAGTAGTCCTTGCGGCAGCTTGCCAGCCAGGCACCGGGCTTGTGCACCTCGAGGGTGGATGCTTATCTGTCACTGCTGGGGTGGCATAGGAGGGAGGAAAGAGATGTCTGAGGGGCTGGATGGGAAAGAAAACTTGATGGTTTGGTGATGGGTTGCGCTCAGGAGTCAGATGAATGCTTTTAATGGTATTCCTGACCTTAATTGGAAAGAATTAAAACCCTACCATATCTTATTAAAAGCAACACAGTTCATCCTTGTTAATATATTTAGCCTCGCGTATCTTTATTGGTTCTGCCGTGTCCCTGTTTTTTCTGAACCAGCCCCAGGCTCAGCGATTTTCCTGACAGCCACGCGCTTGCGGCAGGCTCTCCGCATGTCCGTGTGGTTGAGGTGATGTACAGCTCCAAACAGCATAGATGGAAATTTGGAAGTTGTAGTATTACCTTGCTCGTATTGTTCCCCTATCATCATAAGTCAATGAGAAGCAGGAGGTGTGTGGGGAAGCAGCTGGGATTTGGCCAAAGATGCCTGGGTAGGACTTCTGGGGTCTGGGTGGGTGACGCCTCTTCCCATGCTGGTGTGACCTGGTGAAGGACATGGCTTTTCTTTGTTATTGCTGCCTGACACCTCAGAAAGAGTTTTAGTCTCATTTGGTCAGCTATGCTTCCACTACATTTCTCAGTTTTTCTTGAAGCCGTGGGTGGGTGAGCTGCTTCGTAAAGGAGAGGTGTGCTTATCTCCCTTAAGAAGGAAAATATAATAATGTAATGGCTCTCTAAATTGCCGGATTCTTCATTTGAGAGTAAAAATATTGATATAAACGCTCATTCCCAAGCATGCGCTTAAGGGGGAAAAATAAAAATCCCAAATAAGGATATGTTGGGGACTGGGGAGCTGCATGTCATGGATTTCCAGTTAAAATGGATATGACTGCACTTTCAAGCTTATTTGGGCTGTGTTTTAGACAAAGGAGGTAACTTAAACATTAGTCACCATATTGTGGAAAGCACTGGAAAAAATAATTTAGTGTTTAGTTTTGAATCTCCTAAATTATAACCTAGATTTGATGACAGACTGAAGTCAGCATGAAGTGGAGCTTTTTTTTTCTTTGAGGGCTGACTAGCTCTGCGAGTCATTTAGACCTATGCTTTTCATTACGCTGGCTATTTTTAAAAGGTAGCTCGCTGTGTTAGAATTAGTAGCTAATAAGCACTTCTAAAGAAAATCAAATGTATACGTTCCGCTTTAATAAAGTCTGGGTATAGTTGTTTTGTCTTACTTGCACTTAGCTGTTATGTGGATAACTGTTACTTGGCAAGGCAGCTTTAGGAAAGCTTGAAGAAGAGAAAAAATTCAGTTTATAACAAGGTATAACTGCCAGAAATTACCACCAGCACTAAAGGTAATGTTGTAAGGATGTCTTACGTACAAGCCATTAGTTTTCCTGTCTCTTGTGAGTAGCCAGGCAGTGGCAAGATGGGATTCCTGCCTACCCAACTCAGTCATTTGGGCATGCTGGGCTACCACTTGTATACAGGCTGCTCTGTAACTTTTCTAGGACAACCGGCAGTGATCTGCCATATAGGATTGTGAGGCACCAGCCATACTTGGTACTGGGGGTGCTTCACCTGTCTGGGCTCTGACCAGGGGAGTCGTGGACAGGTACAGACACACGTGCCCCCTAGTCCAGCGATGGCCACACGCATGGGCCCTCCACGTTTCTGTATCTGTCTTGATGGGGGCAAGAAGTGTGTTTTTTAAAAGGCCCTGGTAGTCAGAAGGTAAGTGAGATAAATGGCACGGTATTTTTTTTCTTAGCTTTCTGTTTGGTTTTTGGTTTTGCTTTAATAGAATAAAATATTATCTGCCTGCACTTAAACTCCCTTTACAAATGCATTCGGTAGGGTTGCCACAGACCACAGGAATGAGACTATGAGCGGTGGTTGCCTTTGGGAGGTCTTGAAAACAACTAATCCTATGTGGGTAGGAATACCAAAAGCAGAGGGCAGCTTGTTTCTCTCCTAAAATGTCAGCACTATTTATTTTAACACATAATGATGAAATCCCAAACCTTATTTAAATTTAAGAGGAGGGGGGACCTACATTTTATTTGGCCACCTATCAAATCGCCAGTAAAGCAAAAATATCATTTTTCTTGCTTTTACCTGACCTAGTACTTCATCGTGATCTAGTGTGCTGGGGGAGCTCACGACGTGAGGATGTAAAGATGCTATGTAGTGTATACCAAGTGTAAAATGCTGACATGCATTCTCCCCCTTTAAACTTACTAAAAACATAGAATCTGTTGAGAGAGACTCGCAAGTTAATATTCCCAGGCTAAATATAATGAAGTAAGGTGTTAAGTATTATCTTGAGGTACTGCTCTGTCAAGAAATAAATACCGATAGTCTCAGCATGCTCCATTAAACATACCTCATCAAAGGACATGAAGCCCAAAGGATATAAGCTGTTTAAAAATACCGTATTTGACTGAAGAGATCCTTTTCTGCCATTTCAGGTACAAATGGAGCATCCACAGAAACTCTTCAATATTTTGTTAACGCTGAGACAACTGTCTCTCACACTGTTTGCATTTTAACATCTGAATTATTATGAGTTTACAGCCTGTATTTTTAGGACAAGAGGAGAAATAATGCATTTTTAATGTAAGAATTAGTTTGCAGAATAAGGTGTTCGTATCAAGGCTCCTGGAGATGTGCGGTATCTGAAATGCCATTATGCATCCCATCTTCTCTTTGGTTTGAAGTTGCCCTTTGCTCTCTTAAGCAGGGGCTCAGCACTGAAGTCTGTTGCTCGATTGTAATTAACATTTCCATGTTTGTTATAATTTGATATGTTCAACTAATTGAAACTTAACAAACTAAACTAGAACAAAGAGAATGACTTAAGAAATAAAAGGTTGTTGACAGCCATGTGTTGGTATGTTAGCAAGCACCGTGACCAGAGTATAGATTTGAAGACAGTACTGTGTTTATTAAGGAGACAAAAAAAAGTAGTCTCCTTTTTCCAACGACTCCAGTTCTCGTAGAGTAGTACTTAGTGATAATTTTGCTACCTCTGCTTTGCCATGCACTGGGATGTGCACAGGTTTGCAGTCTAGAAGCCGCGTGTCCCTGTCATGGCAAGATTGCTGAAGCACTGGTTTACTGACTGGTGTTGCCCGGGGCAATGTGTATGTTTCTACACAACTGTGGGAACTGTAGTTGTGTGTTACATTAGTGTAGGTAAGGCAGCCGTTTCTGATGGTGTCTAAGTTGCAACAAGAAGCAAGCATAAGAATGTTTTTGCTTTTCTATTGTTGTGAGCCAGAGCAAGACTGGTAAGAAATGAATTATATATTATGTTTTGATAGAGAAAGGCCTTGGGTCTAAGGAAAAAAGAAATGTATTTGGATTGTTCTTTTTTCTGTGCTTTAGATTACATTTGCATTTGTTTTCTTTCAGATAACCCCTAGTGAAAGTCATGGCTTGTTATGTATGTTAAATGTTTCCTGCTTGTCATCTTTTTTCATGAGTTGGCTAATTTATGAAAAGCAAATGCATTTAGCTTTCTGCCCTGTCAGCTCACTGCTCTCTAGAAATAAAATGAAGTGAATGAACAGAACTGCAGACTACAATGGGAAAACCTCTAAAAGATCAGGTTTTCGGAAGGAAGATCTGACCAGTGGCTTTTCACTGGTCGCGTCTGCTGCCAAAACTGTATCCTGATTGATAAGCCAGGAAAAAGGAGTTAGTTTTAAAAATGAGAGGGGTGGGAAGAATGTCCTCCTTTCTTCCTTCCTCCTCTTAGAAAGGTTTAATTCAGAACAACAAATACAATTTTGTGGAAAGTCTTCCAGGCTTGACTTTGTTTCAGCAATGAAGGTTTTGCAGCTGATTGTTGCTGTATCTCACACTAGCGTTTATGAGCAATCCTTTAATTACAGAGATACAAAAACCCCAAACGCAATACCTGTGTTAATACTGGTACCGCGTGCTCCCCTTGTTTATAGAGGGGCTCATAAGTGCAGTTACCTTCTTGTGATCTTTCCACTGAGTTCGGCATCTGCTTTTTAAGTTATGAGTGTAATATAGTGCATTTACTAAGGATCAGAAGGACCGGGGATGGTGGGAGGTTAAATGGAGTTCAGAGGAGAGGCAAATCTGAAACATCCTTTTGGATTTTAGGTTCAATGAAGCTTTAGTGATTCACTGGCTCAGGGTATGGGCCTCTGTTGTGTGGTTATACACACAGGACAACTGTGACTTGTCAAAAAAATCCTGCTTTGCATTGAGTTTACTTCCATAATGCTAATTATTGACACTACAGTGTTTTTGTTGATGATCAGTCTTTGGAGATGATGTATCAAATTGTACTCATTGCAGAAGCATGAAAGACTGTAGCTTTATCTTTCATAATGGATTTTTCCAGTTATTGGTAGTTATAGAAGGGCTCTGTTGAATCGCTTGTGTCCTTTTTTATGGGTGAAATACTTGGGAAGGGAATGAATAAAAGGAGAATTTGAAGAATGAATAGTTTTTTCTGGGCATGTTGCTCACAGCAAAGAGCAGACTAATTCATTTCCCTAATAAGGCTGTGCTGGAAGTTGGAATGTTTTGAATTGCATTAAATGTCATGAAAGTATTCATCAGAGAGGAGCGGCTTGTGGTATGTTTAGAGAGCAAATTTGATCATGTTTGGTTGAAATGAACTGTTTACACAGACTAAATATAGCTGCTTTTTTTTTTTTTTCTGGAAGAATTAAGGACTTTGATGTAGAAGCCTGTGCAAAAACTTTCTGCGCTTTCATTTTCAGTATTAGGCTGTCAGTAAGTGATGGCTGCTGCTTCTGTTTTTGTTGTCTATAATAATTCTCATGAAGCTTGAAGCTGTAACTGTTTGCCAAGGTCTTTTGTGTGCATTGTTTATAATAAGCATTTATATCCAGCTTTTATGTCTTTACTTTGTTTGTATGCTATTGAAAATATTGCATAAACTAATATACTGAACTGCTAGTTTTAAGTCATTCAGAAAATATCCTGCTTCGAGCCATCCTGCTGTTCTAGTAAGTAGTAACAGGGCAAGTGTATCATCTCATTTTGAAAGCTTTTATCATCAGTTATTTATTCATACGTTAAATGTGACCAAACCAGCATGAAGTCCTAATTGCTAGGTGGCAAGCGAAGTGCTAACAGCTAAGAAAATGTACAAGATTCTGCAGTTTATTTTTTTTTCCCTATGCAATTTGGTAGTATCTATCAAAATCTTAAGGGAAATAGCCCTGAAGGAAGTATTTTCTTAAATGTATGTGTTGGATGTGTATTGCTTTTCAGCTTGAAGTGTGCATTTCCTTTTGTACTGTCTTGTCTAACCACCATGCATTTTTCACATTCAGTTCTCGGTGGCTCAGTTTGCTGGGTGAGCATTTTCTTTATACGATACGGGATAAATCACAGATTTTAGTTTGATTATGGTCTGAAGTCAACAAGGCCAAGTTAAACTGTTTGAAGTATGTCTGGGACACACAAATTTATGTCCTTGTTTCAAGTATGTTTGGGTGAAAGAAAGTAATGTTATGCTGTCTGACTCCAATGTTAAAAGAACATTGGGAACATTTAGATGATCGAGCCTTTTTTCACCCTTTTTTCTTCTTCTTTTTCTATGATATTTTTGAAGCTGAATTTTGAAGAGTATGTCTTCTAATCGTCTGGAAATAGTGGTTTGAAATAATTTTTTCTCAGTGCTGTATTGATGAATGTGGAGCAATCTCATCCATTGCAGCCTCAAATGTGATTATTTTGTAAAAACAGAAAAAATTAAGTGTATTCCTTTTATGAGACTGAAACGTCAAGGTCCAGCATTAGTGAAGAGAAGTTTTTTGCTCAAGCATGAAGTATGGTAGTTGACTTGAATAATGAATGTCTTTCTACTTCTTACTGCTAGATCAGCTTAATAAATACACAAAACATTCCAAGTTATTTTATTAAAAACGTATACTGAAGATAGAGAGCAAGATGCATGTTTCCTTCTAACTCTGGTCTTAAAAAAGAAAGAAAAGTTTCCCTATGTATTGGCATTTTTTTCCCTTCTTGTTGCTTTTGTTGCTGCAAATTGACATCTCTGCAATTAGGAGTGATTAATGATGCACCCCAGCGCTTTGGAGGGCTGGAGGTCAGCCTTCTCATAGGCTGCGCTCTCTGTGGGAAAGGGGAGAACGGACCTGGTCCTCAGAGCGGACAAAACCCTCTCTCTGTTGAGAATTACTGGTGATGTGTACATAACGTGTGTCAGCAGCGATGCACAAATGGTGAAGGCGAAGTGCAGAAGATGATCTTTTCATGCGATGTTTGGTTTTGGGTTGGGTTTTTTTTCCCCCTCCTTTTTTTTTCTTCTGCCAACATAGCATGTGGATTATATGCATCTCTCTTTGTAAGTTAGTTACTGAACCTGCGGCAGGATCGCTATTGCTGGAGTCTGATCAGCCCTGAGGGCCAAGTGGCTTTGAGGGAAGGAGTAAACATTTTGAATGTAATCAATAAAAAGGAAAAAAAAGGGGGGGGATGGGATAAAAAAAGGAGGTGTTAAGTGGACCGAGTGTGCATAACTGAAATCTAGCTCTCCATGCTTTCCTGATAAAAATAGAAAAGCTGGTTTATACAATAGAGGTGTTTTAAACTGTAGCATCTGTTAGCTGATCTCCAATTAAATGAACCTCTTTGCCTCCCCAGCAAATTATCTTTTGGAAATAAGAATCCAACCTCAGTTCTTCAAAACCCTGTTTAGACGATTTGTCGGAAATCGGGGTTGTGTGATTTCAGGCAGGATATGATTGCTGGTTCTTGGATCATTAAGGGTGCCAGCTTTTCTAAGCAGCTACCAAATATGGCCAGAAATGTTTTGAAATGTGGCAGGAAGACACTTTTCTACTGAAACAGCATGAAAAGGTTCAAGTGTATCAGCAGCAATGTCTGCAGACAAAATGTGTGTCAGATTTTTTGCTCTGTGTTTTGTTTTGCTTTTAATTTTTTTGTGTGTTTGTATTTTTGCATATCAGTACATGCAAATCTGAAAAAAAAAACAATCAAGCGAGATGCCTTTACCTGTAACGTGTTGCCAGTTCACTTTAGGTATAACAAAATCTGTCAATTTTTTATCTTCTTTATCCTTTCCCTTGTGATACTTCCCTTCCTTCCCACCACCCCTTAGTAGTTTCAATGCACCCACTGTTTGGAAGAAATTTTTTTTGCCGTCTACCGTGGAGTTCAAGTAACACTAACCTTACCTTTGAAGACCAAAGACTGTGCAAAAAGTTTCTGTATTATTTAACTTGCTAAGTCCTTCAGAAGGATTTTTGGTGGTGGTGTTCTACAAGGAGGCTTTCTGTGTTAAGCCTGAATAAAGGCTATGTGCTGTTTAAAATGCAGTTTGTCTGATCAGAGCTTTTGAGTTACGTGACATAGTTTCTTATGCAAGGATGGAAAACAATAAGCAAATTGGAGCTGAAGTCTCCTAACTGGTGATATGCCATATGAATTTATGAATGAAATAGTACTTGATGATGGATGCTGGAGTTCCTAATGTTGTGTCTGGATAAATTCATCCAGTTTGTTTTTGCCTTTTCCTTGTTGCACGTTTAACTGGAACGCTTCATGTTTCCTTTAGAGGAAACACAATGAAATATTTTATGTATCTGTGGGTGGACACGGTGAGTTGGAAGAGGGAAATGCTTAAACATTAAACAACATGTTTTTTTACAATTATGTGTATGTTTTTCCTCTTCCAGAGTGGCTTCTGTACAAAAACCCGATCTTATTCATGTACCGAAGGTATGTGCATCATCGCAGTCAAGAAATGTAGCATGTGGCACTAACTGTTACCCATCTGTCAAACCCTGTTGTTGATAAGCACTGTCATTCAAACTTTCCTTTCAATATAACATTGCTTGGTTTCCATGTGTTACATTAAGAGTATTGCAGCATTTGAATCTTGGAGTGGTTTTATTTTTTCCCCTAAAAAAAGAATTGAGAGACTTGGCAAATGGTTATCCACAAAAAAAAAAATAAAAATTAAGTAATGAATAAATGTGATGTTCCAACTCTCAGAACAACTTTATAGAAAGATATTGCTGAAGTTTTTCTGCCATCCATAAGAGAGAAACAGTAGTAGGGTTTTTTGGTGGTGGGTTTTTTGTTTGGTTGGGTTTTTTTTAATGGGCACTGAAATCTTCCTTTGTATTTGGAAGAAGCTTATCTAAATATTAGAGTTTCAGCGAACAATTCCCCTCACTTTCTTTAGAGCCCTGGGGAATTACTTGTTCTCAGGTTCTTCCAATGTTACATTCTCAAGCAATAGTTTCAAACCCCCCTTTTTGATAAGAAGGCTGTTTGCAAACCTGAAAATGTTTACAAATGGCCGTGCCTTGAAAATCCTCTCCAGTGGACGTAATGTGTAGAATATTACTGTTCTGCTGACCAAGATTTGAAAGGCCACAGTTTGAGAACCACCATGCTAAAACATAGCTCCCGGAGCGGGGGCGGGGGGTGGTGGTGGTGTGGATAAAAAATCACTTTTGGGGTTTTTTTTGGAGTATTTTGATCTGACAAGGGTCTGAAGGGTATATGAAGACATTGGGAGACATTGATGGAGTGCAACTGGAAAAGCTCACTGGAAAAGCATGGGCCTCTAATAAACCAGAGCTCCAGAGCTCCGGTTCTGCTCTCAAGGGCCGTCTCAACAGATCAGTATATACAGCGGTGTGTGTACGCATGCACATGCCGTTTGTGTATGTGGAACGTGCATATCTTGAATTGGGTTTGAGAGGTGGAATGTGGAATTTTATAAAAAGCACTGATTTTTTCCACATGAGTTACCCGGTGGGTTTTGCAATAGAGTGGTTCTTCAGTTTGCCTTGAATTTGATTTGTGGGGTGCCTGTTTTGAATATGATGAGAGGAGTTAGCATCGTGGGATTTCATATTGACTGTGCATGCTTGGATCATTCCCTTTCCTAAATTGCATGGCTCGGTTTCGTTTGGTTTTTTTTTCCAAACATTTCATGGCTGCAGTCTCGGTAAAGCTTGCATCTGTGCTTCTTGGTTTCACTCTAGTCGGGTTATCCCCCCTGAGAGCAGTGAAAATACCTGCTGAGGAATGTGCATGCGTTTGGCGTGGTTTTGTGTGTTTCTTTTTTGTTCTTCATCTCGCATAGGGAGAACCTACAGAAGTAGTTAAGCCTGTGCCCATTGCCTCTGCTGTTGCACCCAAAGTCACCGCCACGGCGAGCGTGGCTTACAATAAGACACCGAGGCCATTTGGAGCCATAACCACCTCCAAAGTCACCTCCATCCCATCACCATCCTCCGCCTTCACCCCGGCCCAGGTGGCGGCCCCGGTGGCTGCCGCCCCGGCCCCGTTTGCTGCGCCTGGACTGCATGTTAACGCCAAGCCTAACGCTGAGCAGCGGTCGCCCGCTCCAAGCGCTGCTAAACCTGCAGTTAATGTCCCACGGCAGCCCACCGCCCACAATGCCGCCCCGAGCGCCTCTGCCGGTGACGGCGCCCAGGATGTAGCCGAGGGGCCGCGACGAGGATTCAGAGAAAACCAGGGGGAGAGTAAACAGCAAAATGGGTAGGTGGGATTCGTTTTTGCTGTGAGGGTCTTTCCTCGCAGGAAAAAAGCTGGGCTTGTTTAAGGGCTGCATAAAACACAGTTTGGAGGAGTCAATTTAATCCTCAGAAGCGACTCTCTGAGGAGGGACTCGCATCTTAAAAGGGATGCTTCGAAGGGCCAAGTCAGACTTTTGGTGATGACTTTTCTCAGGAATGACACCTATCAGTTTATAGAGTGTCACAGTTAAATTGAATCAGGACCGAAAAATGCTTTACAGGAAGGGCTGTATCATGATGTGTTCTGGACCTTACAACAAGCCCGGTATTAATTTTGATGTCTGTGTCTCACTGTGTATTTTGACTCCCGATACAGTGACTGAAAGCAGCAGGCACTCGGAAATGCAGAGTGATATGTCAAGAAGGGTCAGCGGGTGCTGTGATGGCCAGGAGTGAGATGCTCTGAGATACTGGCTGTGGCCCCGGTGGGACCAGTGGAGAAAGATCCCTGAAGGGAGGCAAAGGGACAGATGTCGCATTACTTCTTTGCACAACACACGAGAAACTTTAAGATGCGCTCAAGGAAGCTGATTGTGTTGAGCAGATTTTTTTTCAGCATTGTAATGTAAATACCTCAGCTGTAAATGTTACCTTTACCCTGAAAAAGCAACACAGATTTAAAATTTGAGCCATTTTTATATTCAAATAATTATGTTAAGGTGGATATCGGAGACCTAACATTTAAGAGACCGTAAGGCCGCATAAAAGGCTTCTCTTATATCTGGTGTAGCATCTAGACCAGTAAACAATAGATGAGTAAATTAAACTGAGCCCAGCAGCAATCCTGGGCACTCAGACCTGCACCGCGGCCCTGTTGCAGTGGCACACTTTTGGCAGGGACCACCTTGGGCTCTCCCAGAAATTCCTGGGCAGAGCTCGGGAGCTTCAGCGCCCCAGGGACCAGTTCCCAGTGGCTGCTGTGCCACGGGGAGAGGAGGAGGCTGGGCATTAGTGGTCCCCTGCCAGTTGGCCTCCGTGCCTGGCCGCACCATCCGGCAGGTTGAATTAAGTAATAAAAAGCTCAGGAGAGGAACTGTAGGTTTCTCTTCGATCTTAAGAACGTAAAACCTGTGCTTAAAACCCAAAAGCTGTGGTTACTGTTTCCCGTCCTTCAAAGGAATGGGGCTGGAGCAGTAGGCCTAGTGCCTCTGTCCTCTGATATTCTCTCAATATATAAAGTATATGAAGAACCCTACAGAAAGGTAAACATCCATGTCAACTAAAATACAGAATAAATTGTAGTTTCAGTTGAGCTTCTCATGGGGGAAAAAAAAAATTGTTAGGTACCTTCTCCCTTTATATTGCAGTACGAATATTTTCCATATGTGGACTCATATAATGCAGTCCGTATGCATTTTATAGCACGCCGTTGTCATGGTAACTTCCAGCCCTTTCTTAAACAGCTGATGGCAGGAGTCCACACTGCATAGAAGTGGGATGAATTCGGGAAATCCCAAGGACTTGCTCAGATGCAGGTAGACTTGTTGAATACACTTTGGCAAACCATCTCTTGTCTTTCCAGGAATGCTCCTTTTAGCAAATAACTGCATAAGGAGTATTCAAAAGCAGCAATTAGTACTGAAAAAGACAAACAATACCAACAAAACTAAGTCTTCTGGAAGGAAGTGCTGCAGGCCTAGAGTACAAACTTGACAATCAAGAGAGGATGACTGGCTGAGTGCGGTTACGTGCCCTACCTTACCGTGAGAGGATGAATAATACTGACTGAAGAGTATCACAGCTGACAGGTAAAGAAATTCCTGTCTCGCTGCCAGCCTTGCAGATCTAATTTGGAAAAGCTGGAGAATGTTTAGAGCTGTAAAAACCTTGTTTTGCCATCTTTCTTACAATAGTGTGTTTAGGCTGTCTAACTGTCTTGCAGCTCTAAGGTGGAAAACAAAAACAAGCAAACAAAACCCCCTGAAGTGATTATATTGGTCTGTCACTACGCTACTTAGTTTTACTTAGAAAAATTACATTTCTACAATGATGCTTAGCTATCTCCCCATTTAAAATAGAATCAGTGATGTTTATGAAATATCAGAAACACTGAAGTTTGGAACAGTTGGTCAGCCTGAAATGAATTCCATTTTGCTTCTGTGTTTTGT
>VZSZ01009873.1:350211-393472 GCA_013398815.1 Ibidorhyncha struthersii
GGCAATTTCTGTCTTGTTCATAGATAGCATTGCTGAGCAAATGCAGTTTTTCAGACATGCACCTAGTCGTACTCAGAATTTCCTCCCTTCTTCCTGGCTTGCCTCAAACCACATTCAGGATATAAACCATTTGCCTTCACTTCAGGATGGGGAAGGAAGTTTTGTTTCCATTGTTCAGTCCTGGCTTAGAAAGAAAGTGATTTGCCTTCACTAGGCTGCGTGCAATTACATTTTTATCAAGACCTTCTTGCCAACTCTTGCATGAAAGCATGCCTGCTGCTTAAACCAGGTAAGATGTCCACAGACTTCACTCAGTTTAAGCTCAGCTGGGCTAAATTTTTCCCTCGTAGGTTCTCTTGGTGATTGCAAGTTTAACTTACATGATATATGTCTTTACCAGAGATTGGATTTGGAAACTCCTGTAATATTTAAAGAAGCAAAGAATGTATTAACACTTCAAATACTTTTTTTCCCTTGCAGATTACAACAGTGACAAAGTTAGTATCGACAGCACTGGAGATGAATTATGGTCGTTTTTCCTGTTGGAATAACCAGCATGTATTCTTGTTTTGCAAAATTATAGCTCTTACAGAGTTTTATATTTAAATTTTGCAAAACAGCTTCAGCTTTTCTTAGTAACTGCTTAGTGCAGTAAATGGTTTTGTCTGCACTGGACATGATGTGATCTTGCTTTTCACTGTGTTAGATTTTGCAGCTTTTTTTTTTTTATTCCATAGAACATTTGTGTGATGTTGGTGTGTACTGATAAATTCTTGGTGCACCGGTGGCGAATTGGTGTTGGTAGTACAACTAGTAAATGGTGAAATACAGCATAAAAGCAACAATGGTTTGAGGACTGTGGAATGAAGGGCCAGATACTGAATTCAAACAAACAACAACAAAAAAGAGTAACATCCATATACTGTGATTTGTACGTATTAGGGTGATAAATATGATTGAGGCTTTATCGGCTTGTCTTCTTGTCCCCTTGCCTCCAGGCTGAGTTAAGGGAGAGTCTGTCTCGTTGACTTTTCCTTTGTCTCTGGCACCACCTGGTTGCCTCAATGAGTCATTACTAGTAGACTTCTAAAAAAGTGACCAGTGGGATCCACAAGAGAAGTCAGCAGAATATTTTGTTTATAATACCACTGTCAACAAATGCAAAAGACTACTTATTTCACTGTGGTAGTTGTTAGAATGCAGTCAACGGCGTGTAAATAATTACATTTCCGTGTAGTTCCACGCCTTTAATTACTGCTATAATTTTCAGATTTTGTTTTTGCTATTAACTGCTTTGATGCTTTATTTAGTTTTTCTCTGCACTTCTTGTACTCCATCCTGGAAATACCATTGTCTTTGTTTCTGTACCTCTCCCTCTTTTAGTAACTTTGATACATGTACCTCACTAATACTGTGTGTCAATAAATTCAATCTTTTTATATAATTCTGTATGATACCTTTCACATCATTCTTTCAAGTATTAAGTATTCTTTTAAGCTTAAGTAATTACTAATGCATTCCATTGAATGCGTCTAATTCTTACTTGTTGACAATTAATAATTTACAACATTCTCATTCATATTTTTCCAACTTTCTTCACCAGAAATACTTTGGACATTAAAAGTACAGTGGGGAAGTAGTGGCAAAAATAAAAATTCCTTTTAAAGTTTTTTATTTTTTTTTTTTTTTAATTAGAATTGTTATTTCTTAGGAGCTAGTTTTGCAGAGTTAATCTCCTGTAAACTATGTAAAAATAAATGTACATTTAAAGGGTCTTAAAGATTAATGCTTATGAATCCTCTGTTCCCTTTTCCTAAACTGCTTAGTGCCATTACGTGTTCGTTACATCAGTTACTGAAAGCAAAGCTTTAAAATCCTGTACTCTCGCAAGCTTGCAGGTGCAGGGATTGATAACAGCATGTAGGTTACTGTGGGGAAAATTTCTCGATGAAACGATCACCCCGCTTCTTTGACTTTCAGAGAGGGTATCGAGCAGCAATATCTCCACGTTATACTCCAGAGCATCGCTACCTACACTTTCAAACGGGCTGGTTCTGATCCAGGCTTTGCCAAGAACAAAAGACTTGGCGTGTAGTGGGTGGCCCTTGCACACAGCTGGTGCTTTGCCTCTTGTGGACCAAGGGGAGAATTTGTCGAGGGGCACGTGATCTGAACTAAGTAGACTACCCTGCTTTACCAAAACAAATTCCCCTTTCATCCCCGTAAGGAAATCACTGTGAGTTTAATTTTAGTGTGGGAGTTCTGTTCTGCCATTTTGGTAGTAGAATGAGACTATCGCTATTAATTGGATTTCGGTGCCCTTTCCCACAGAACTAATTCAGTAGAATAATTAGCTGCACTTCTGTTTCGACTTTCTGACTTTATTTCTTGTTTTCTTTTTCTCCTTTTCCTGTTTATGCTGGGAAAACTTCCTCTTGCTGTCTTACTCTGTCATCTCCAAGGAAAAACCCACCCAAACGGTAAAAGTTTAAACATGTGAATGTCTTTATAACACTGTCTTTTACTGTTTCAAGTGTTCCAGCAGTGAAACGAGGAAAAATATTTCAGTCAGGTTAGACTAATTATAAAGCTGTGTTTGGTTCAGAGAACTGAATCTGTGTTCAGCTGTGCCTGTAGTGCTCACTGCTGCACATCTGCGTCCAAACGCAGAAGGTGCCTTTGAACGCTGTGAAAAGTCACAGTTCTGCCCGTGTCTTTGTAGCTACCCCAGGTGGTCTCTGAAGCTTTTCGCTCTCTGTTCTCTCCTCTCCTTGACGCAGCCCCCCACGGAAGCACATTGTGGATACCTATACGGAGTTTTACCACACACCCACCCACAGTGATGCCAGCAAGAAGCGACTGATTGAAGACACCGAAGACTGGCATCCCCGGACAGGCACTACCCAGTCCCGCTCCTTCCGCATCCTTGCCCAAATCACCGGCACTGATCGTAGTGAGTAGTTTGCTGTGAATATGAAACATGAACACAAAATAAAAGTAATGGCCTTGGACAGACAGGTGTTTTTTTTAAAAGCTGGGGGTGGTGGGGAATAGTAAAAGGATTCAGTCACATCTCTTGCATTTTCCCTCTTGGGTAATAAATCCCATAGGCAGAATTTTGGTGAGCTCTTTAAAATAAAAATGTTTGAGAAGACTATAGTAGGAAAACATTTTTGTTGAATTCCCTCAATTGCTAAATAGCTCAGGACATATACATTACTGGACACTATTCCTGATTGAGTTAAATATTAATACATCGTAGATAAATCTTAAGATTTCCATTTCTACTCCCAAAGACCTTGGCGTGTACATATTTCTTGTTTCTTTCCTCTCCTGTATCACCAAAATGATGACATTCCTGTTCAAATTTAATGATCCAGAAAAATTAAGGTGTTTTCAGGCATGTAGAAAATCTTTGACAGTCATACAAAGGTATGGGATCTGCAGTGACTTAAGAAGCATAAATACATAGTTCCTCAGTTTATTCCCAGGTCATGTTTCCATCCTCTGCTTATGCTATGGTGCGATTACATGCACTGTGGACTGGAGCAGATGATGGGGAGAAGGTCATTCCAAGTCATATAATTTTATGTCAAAACTTCAATTTCATATTATGCTGTCAGTTATAATTTATTGGCTGAGATCTATAATGTTGTGTAAAAGCCATCAGAAGTGCCATCAGGAGACTTGAGCTCAGTCATGTTCAGACTGAGGCAGCTAATTTAGAGGTGATTGTTTCGTTTTTCTGCTTTTCATAGCTAGAGCTACAATAAAGAAGACAGTGAGGATAATTGGACCCCCTCCCTGGGGGCAGATTTGATTAAATTAACTGTCAGTTCTTTGGCAGAATTACTCTAGAAGCCAATGATGACATCTCCCCAAATAAGGATTATTGTCCATGAGTGATAAATATTCTGAACTTGGACAGTTGCCTGATTGTTCTGTGGTCCTGTGTTGCACTGCTAATGGATTGTTATTCTATGATTCTATCTCTGAATTCTCTTCATTGATCCTTTTAAGGGCAGAATATGAGACTTGAACGTCAAATAACATGTCATCCAGTACCGATGAATTAATCATAATCATGTTGACAAATACTGTAAGAAAGTGACTGCAATGAGATTTGCCAAACAAAATCGGGGCTGGGAATTTACGTTATCCCATGTGCGGTCCTCTAGCTACCTTGATGGGTCAGAGCCTGGCTGCAAACAGATGCTTGGATTATCACCTGATATAAACCCCCTGAATGTTCGTCCAAAAGAAATGCCTCCCAACTTCCATTCATCTTCCCTTTCTCAACTCACCTTTCTCAATGCCAACACGGAGCGTGGGCCAAGGGAAAGGGCAGAGACCAGCAGAGCCACCTTTCAGCAATCCTGCTGGCAAAGGGGCTCTTGAAGTTTATAGACGTATCTCATTTCCATTGGGGTGTATTTAGAATCGAGGCGTCCTAAAGAGCCTTGTTGTAATTTCCTGCTGTGGTGAATGCATTGGCACAGGGGAGCATCTCAGTGTACGGTGGTACAATGCCTTTGAAAATAAAAATTTTCTTGTTTCTTGCAGTGAAAGAACCAGAACATGAAGCTGCAAAGAAGACTAAGTGAGTTGATGTTTTACATTTTTATTACTTTAATAGTTTGCATGTCTTAATTCTTAACTGACAGTTTGGCGCGTTTGTGTGACATCTGGGTGTTTTTAAAATGTTGCTTCTTTTTTTGCCTTCTACTTCAGCATGTAAAAATCAAGATCTTTTCCTGCATAGACCGACCTTTTTAAATCTGTTGGTGCAGTCCAGTATTAACGTTTGTGCAGGAGTTTGAGATTTTTCGTAAACTTGGACTGATTTGGTTTTCTGTGCAAGGTCAGCTTGTTGACGTGTTTTCCTTTTCCTAGCTCTAACCAGGCATTTTTGATTTGTGAGTGTGGATCAGATTGCAAGACGTAGCTGGAAAGTATTACTGTTCTGGACTGTGAACAAGGGTCAGCCATCTCCTTGCTTTTGCAAAAGTGTTGTTCAAAATGAGGACCAACCAGTGGCTAAATGTAATGGTTTCTGCAGTCGGTGGGAGTTTCCCTACTGACTTTGCCTAACACTGGCTCCAAGTTTTTGACAGAGAGGAAGGCAATGTGCGGACACGAATAGTGCATGGAGATTGCATGCTCACTTGTGAAACTGCTTAAGACAAACTTTCTTTCTTTCTTTCTTATTTTTCTTCTATCACTTCTTTCCACAGGGAAAAGGTTCCCATCCACGTCTTTAGCCCCAAATATACAAAATTACGTGACTGGCACCATGAAGTCTCAGCACGTGTTCTTAATGTCCAGTGATTTTACCCAAGTTGCAAAAGCAAAATACAAACACTTCCTTCCTTTCTTCTTTTCCATCTGCTTTGGAAAAAAAAAAAAAAAAAAAAAAAAAAAAAAAAAAGAAAGCATTTCACTAGCCTTACTGCAAGAGAAATTCTAGCCTTTTCTATACTTTTCTAACACTTTCCTACTGATGTGTAAAAAAACGAGATGAAAATGTTTTTGTGCTAATCACTAGTTGACAAAAAAGAAGTATTTAAAAGAGAACAACTTGGGTGACTGACTCTTCCAATGTGGGGGAGAAAATGGCTGTTGCAGTTCTTTTTTTTTGCCTTGAAGGAGTCATTTACATTGCTGAGTTTGCGTTACTGTAGGTTCTTAGAAAGCAGAAAAATATGAACAAAGAATAAGGAATTGTATTACTTTGATTTTGGGGCTGGGGGAAGAAGATGAAGAGGGACTGTATGCACTTATTTCAAACTATTGTACTTACCAAGATAATTACCTTGGATTTCACTAGATTTTTGGCAGGTCAACTTTAGAGTGGTTGTAAATGTTTTACAAAGTAGAGCAAGAAGACAGACTGCTTTTGAGCAAATAAAAAATAAATTAAAAAAAATAAAATTCCAATGTTGCGAATCGAAGTGCAAGCTCAATATAAAGATCCTGCTGCTTAAACTAGTAATATGTTCATATTGTGGAAAACAGAAAAAATTGAGCAGAATATTGAGGTGTACCAGTAAGAGCTTCAACATATCCTATAACCAGAACAAGATAAGCTGGTAGTATTTATTTATTACAGAGTGAAGCTCATAGGCTTTCTTGTGTTTATAAAAGCTTCATGGCCCTATGGTTCTCCTGTAAAATAATGTATTATAGTAGCTACACGTTCATTAATTTATGCTTTCTGAAGCTTGAAGAGTATTTTAATAAAAGTTGCTTTTATCTTAGCTCTGTCTGTTTTTCTTTTGAGTCTCTCTGACTCCTTGAATAGTCTTCTCATGCACAGAGATGTAATTTCATTGCACCTTCACAGATTATAGTAAAAGAAACAATTAAATCCCTGCTACATAGTAGAAATAATCTGAAACTATCAAAACTGTCACAGCAGTAGAGTTCCTGATCGTGTTAAAAACGGGGTATGTTTTATGTTGTCAAAATCAACATGAGATTTACAGAAATCAATAAAATGTTTGACCCTTTGGGGGGCTACAGGAGCAAGAAGTGTACGAAGTAAGACTTGCTCTCGCCTTTTGCAATGCTTATTGAATCAGAGAAGTTTCAAACCTTCAAAGGTGATTTGTAAAGCACACATGAAAGCCCAGTCTTTCCTAATTGCTTAATGAGAGTCATTGCAATTGGCTTGTAGTTTGTGCAGCATACCTACACACTTTTCTGATGGAATTGGTCCTGTGAACAGATCGATGTCCACTGCAAATGCTTCTGCGGGCTTGTGGGGTTGGGTTTTTTTCATTGCACAACTTGGAAAATTGAAAGGAATAGAGACATTTGGAAGGATGTTAAGCTTGTGTTTCCTTTTCAGATGGTTTATACTCCTATACAGTACAGCAGTAGCTTATGGTATTTGTCATTTTATCTTTAGGAAAAGCCAAACAGAAAATGGAGACTTCAGGTAATAGCCAAGTTATCTAACACTAACAATCACCGATGTGGGTGCCTAACAATGCACAGCGTAAAGTACAATTAGATTTGCACTGGTGATGATGGACCAAGACCTATCACATCTGACACACCTTTTGGGTTAACTCCTTAGGGACGGTAGGAGAAAATACTCACTTTAATAATTTCACTAAAGGCGGTTTTGGAGAGAAGTGCCAATCAGTTTGATCCCCCCCTGCCATAGCATAACTCGGTAGTGAGTACTGTGTTACTAAACCCAAGTGTGTTACTGAGTGCACATACACCACAATATAATAGTTTGATAGAATACTGTGTATTAAAGTAGGAATGTGAAGTAGCGCATGGAAAATGTTTTGCTGGGCTTAAAGAATTTATGTATGGAAAGGAAGACGGGAGTTTCAGAGGACATCAATGCAATGAAAAATGAAAGGTTGTCACTTAAACTATCTGTAAAGTTTTCTTCATAAGGGCAGAATGGTTTGACCTTCAAGTATTTTTATGTTTTGGAGATGTCCCTTGGTAATGAGGATATCTTCACGTTGGTATTTAACTTACCATTATGTTTGTCTATCTTACCAACTCTTATCCCTATGAAGAATGAGTTGCTTTAGCAAGAAATGGAAGAAAAAGCCTCTCTAAATAATCCAGAGAATAGAAGCCTCTGTTTTGATTAAAATTAAACATAGATAGTCATAGAGTCTATCTATTGAAGATATGAGAATAGTTTGAGAAAGGCTACAAAAATTATTAGTTTCCTATAAACTCATAGTAACAAATCACTAGTTCAGAAAATATTTTATGAATGTGTGAAATTAATTTCATTTACTGCTTTAAAGTTGTCATCTCTTCGCCCAGTATCCCCATTGCACAACACTTATTGACGTTAAATTTTGGACTTTGTTACTGTTTCCAAAACAATGGACTGCTTTTCCATTTGCATGTGGAAAACATGCCCTAGCTCACATTCAATTCCCAGCATACATCTGATCTTTGATAAAATATTCTGAGTGGTTTTGATATAAATGAATAAGCTTACATTTACGAGATCACCTAGAAAGATGAATATGACAAACAATGAACTGGAAACTTCTCTTCCATCAGTGATCTACAGATAAATATCCCAATATAATAATCAACTTTTCCAGCAGACATTGTCCAAGACAAATGTCCTGTGGACTTTTAATTATTGTTTATCCCTAAACTGTAAGGCAATAGGGATTTTTGTGTGGATAAAATAGGTTTTTCTTTTCAGCAGCTGGAAAGACAGGAAACAGAAGTAGAAAGCCCTCACTGAAATGTGTAAATTGCAACTTGCAAGCCAGTTACTTAAAGCTGACAAAGGCAAAGTCTAGTCTTTATGTAAAGTTTATTTCTACATTTTAGTAACTGATTAGTTCTAATTCTGCAGCACCTGATTTCCAAGTATGTTTTAGATGTTCACTTGTAACCATCTCCTTTGAGCAACCAGGTACAGATTGGGTTTTGGCCTTAAATTGTACAGTCAGTTCATTGTCCTGAGTGAAGAAGTGTCTGGATTTTCCAGATTTGTAGTTTAGCTAGTCCATAGCAACTGGAAAATAACTGTTCTACTCTTGGTCCGTCCTGAAACAACCTATCATAAAGAATGTATTTATTTCCACCCCCCCATGTCATAAATGTCTGTAAAGCATACCTGCAGATCTGCCTAATGGAGCAGGAGCCCAGGATACCTGTATTCATCTGAACAAAAACTCTGTAGCTAACCAAACTTCGGAGATGCCACCTGTACCAGAACTTCCATCCACACCTTTACCACCTGTGAGGTCTGCTCCCTGGTTATTCCTAAGTTTGCTCACTAATTTTTAGCACTTAAAGGCTCCCTACTTTATTAAAATACTTAATTCTGCATGCTAATATATATACACAAAAAAAAAAAAAAACCCAACAAAAGGCAGCAATGCCCACTCCTGTGGCTAATTTAACCTGCTCAGAACTTGTGGTGGTAATTGCTCTTTACCTCGTAGTTTACTTTTATTTTTGTGTATTACAGTGAGATGTCTGACGGGTACTTTTCTTCAAGTAGAGGACTTTAAGACAACATTTTCTAGATTTACTTTTTTTTTCCTATTGCAACTGAAAAGAAAAGAAAGGATATGAAAAAATATTGAAAAAACATATAGTCTAACCTCCATAAAACACAAAGTTGCAGCAAAAAGTGTATTAAACTTTGGGAGTGAATCCCACTAGCACTTGTGTCTGTTTCTTTTACGGTATTTTCTAAGAATTTTCCATCACATAATGTAACACTAAATATGTGTGTTCTATCTTAGTAAATGTAAAATACTACTTGGCTTTCTGAGTCTATAAGCAGCAGGACACTTCTCAAACTTAACTAAAAGCGTGACACTTCCTAAGTGTATTGTGCCTCATTTTATCCCCCTATTTGTATTTTCCTCTAAACTCCAAGTTTGGGGCTTGGGGTTTGTTTTTTTTGTTTGTGTTTTTTTTTTCTTTTTAATTTACTAACACTTTCATGCACAGCGTCTCCTGTTCAGCATACTATTTTAATGTGGATTAAAAATCTCTTTCTCTGTGTGTCTCCACTTGGTTTTATTACTGTGAATGGAGTGAAAACGGTGCTAGACTGGAACCTGCAGCTGTTCTTTTGCCGATAGCAGAGTCCTCCCCTGGCAGTGTCCCCTCTCCCAGCCTTTCTGAACACACTGCTGCAGCGGCTCCTGGGAGGTAAATCATGCAGAGGGGCTTTCAGTTCAGTTAATGGTCTATCTACGTGTTTAAAGTGCCTTTAAAAATATATTTTTTTTAAAAAGCGGATTATTTCATTCATAATGTGCTGTGCTTTGATGCAGTCAAAGAGAACTAGATGATTATCTGGCAAATTTCCTGTCAGTGGCCTTGGATAGCTTCACTGACACTTATCTTGGCAGATCAGTGATGTTTTGGAGGTCATCTATGGGTACTAGACAGTGATGGTAATTTTGGATATAAAACAGTGGCAGTAATCTGGATGGTTGTGATGCTATTACTGAAGGTCAATAACATTTTCTGATGGTTTGTGTTTCATAGTGCAGGGGTGTTTTTTAACATGCACAAGCACAAAGTTATAACATGAAACAAAGCTGCTCCTTTAAAAATGAGAATTTAATGAACAGTGCCGGGTCCTGCCAGGCCCTAGACAGAGACTCGTCCTTGGGAAAAGCATACAGAAATATACTATTGCCCATACCGATGTGGGCTTTCTGCAACAAGAAATCTAATACTAAAATTCGGGATTGACAGTTTCTCCTTTAAAGCAGTAGTCTCAACCATCTGAGAGAGATGAGGCAAAACCTCACAACAGAATATGTCAAGCCTGTTTTGTTAGTGTCTTTTGAAGGCTTTTTTGATGTCTGGGAGAAAAGGATACCTTCAGGAGCTAACATGAGATTAGTCAGGAAGGTATGGTGGATGATGACAGAGGTTTGCTTGGGCAGCAGGCCAGTACCTTCATGGTAACCTTTGGTTTGAGCCAATACAGAAAACAAGATTTGGTTGTGATGATTTCAGCAGCATGTTCTCTCAAATCCCAGGAAGCAGATTGAGGTGAGTAGTTATGAGTTGTGAAAGATGAAAAATGCACACAAAAGGTGTATGGCAATGCTCATGGTGGGTTTTGTTTTTTTTTTTTTTTTAAGCAGAAAACCTAGTATGAAAAAGACAGAGGAAAAAGTACTGCTTCAATAATTGATTTTCATGCCTTCCAATGAAACTCTCGTATGATTACACCTACTGCCTTGCAGATACTGCTACAACTACTGTGGACTACCAAGGAGTTCATTCTAAATCCTAGCTCTGGATCTGTGTCCAGGGAAAGGAAATTTAAATCTGCTCTCACTCAAGACCTATTGCTCTAAGTTTATTATTTGGCAAAATTAACGTAGCAAGAGAGTAGCTTTAAAATGAGCTACAGGAAATCAGAAAGGACAGCTGCGTTCGTGGTGGTTCAGGATGAGACGTGAAGTATTTATACAAATAGTCAAAAAAGTAGATGATGAGTATTTTCTAATCAAGAAGGGCAGAAATTTGAGTAGCTTCTGCAGAGCTGTAGAAGGGAAGGATTAGCGTTGAGTGCAGGAAGGAGAACATAAATTATTTGACAAAGCTATGTAGTCTTGCTTTTCTCCTGAAATAGAGGTCATCATTGTAGCAACTATATCTGGTTTTTAAGTTTTGTTACTGAGCCGATGTCGCTGCTTTTATAACACTGTTTCGGATGGCAATATACCCAAAGCTGATCTCCAAAACCCCTTTCTTTATGAAATGGCAGCTGTCAGAAATCCATATGGAGCAATTGGTGCATGCCATGTCAGACTTTTAGTAAAGCAGAATTGGGCCATCCAAAGGTCAGTAGACCTGCTTTTGCCACTAAAGCCCGGCATTTGTTGTCAATGACTGGCATAGTCATTATTTTCCTAATGGGCTCCGTCTTTTCTTGGCTGAAGCTTTGTGATTTGTACCACCCACTACTGAACCACCAAGAAAGAGAAAGAGCTTGCTGTGAAATGTATGAAGGATCTGGGTTTGATTACTGGGTTAAAGTTAGGTTCACTGCTTATAAGGCAGACTGCATAATATAAAGCATAATGCTTTTTTATTGTATTTTAGTTCTTTATTGAAAGCCTAAACTAGTCATTTGGTAATATAGCAAACTACTGTAATTTATAGTCTATTATTACTCAATTTCGTATATGCAATGTCCCCCTATAAGCTTAACAGTGAAATATTTATGAGCAATTACAGCCCTTCCAGAAAGCTGCATAAAGTCATCTTAAAAAGTCATCCTGGCAACTTTAAACCATGTAAACCACAGAATCTGGCACTTCCTGAGAAATATATAACTAATATGAAGCAGATCAAGTGCCAGCAAGTCTTTAGATTGCTCTTCTATACACACACTTTTTATAGTCATACAGACCTACTTTTATCTTTTCTTTTAATGGAATTATTATGATAGTCATAAATACAAAGACTTAGTATTAAATAGCAGGTATTAATCCTGATTTTTGTGGTGTACTTTCTGATTAGTGGACAGCCAAGAATATTCTCTGCAGAAATTGTAATCTTCAAGAGTAATTTCTTACTCCTTTTCTAGCTACTGCCAAAGCAAGTGAAAAATGGAAATACAATGAGTACATCTGGATGGATGAATAAGATTTGGAGTCAGCTTGCTCTCCCTTTGGAGCGTGTACCCTTTGGAGCAGTGTGATTTATTCCCCTTCTCCTTGTATTCTTCAAGTCCCTTTTTATGACTTACAAAGCATCTTCACAAAGATGCTGTATGAAGTTTTGGAGAACTTGAGGGCAGCTCCAGGAAAGGGTATAATCTGTGCATACCCCTATTTTGTCATGAATTTTTGTAACTGCTGCTGTACTCTGCTCAACTCAGCCAGATCTCCTTTTTTGGCAGGTTTGACATTTCTACATCAGTTTACCTAAACAACTTCCCTCAGTTGTAGTCATCATGCGACAGGGAATTTGAAAAGGCAGGAATTGCTCATTTAAGTGGCAAATGAGCGTCAGACTGGGGAGAAGAGGAGGCCTTAGACTGACCAAACTAAAACCATCAGATCTTTTATGGTTGTTTTGGTTTGGTGGCAAGCAAGAGGAAGTAAGATATGGGGAGGGNTTCAGAGAACTTTTGTTTGAGAACCCTTTGGAAGCCTTACCCAAGTGCGCACCTCATCCCCCTGCAGTTGTTCAGGTTTTAAATACCAGCAGCCAAGTAGCCACAGTGTCTAAAGTGGCATCTACTTACACTAGGTAGAGTTTCTAATACACTGGTTGTGCTCTTGTTCAAGTTTGCTATCTATTTTTTGAGTAACTGCTTTAAACTACCCAGATAGTTTGGTTTTGTGGTTAAACAAGCCTGGTTCTAAGCTCTCAAGCTTCAGCTGTAAAAATGGGGCTTCAGCCCCAAAGAACCAGTTTCAGAATGGTCTGATTCCTGGGGGATGAGTATTTGGTTCTTAGGAAAGGAAAGAAAAACCCTCGTGCTATTCGCTTGTTCTTCTTTTGAAAGGTGCAAGAACACCGGCTAGAAAGAGTTGTCTGTTACTGTTTGGTGTTTTTAATCAAATGAGATATTTCTTCTCTGTACATTTCTCATTGTAATTACTTGTGAAATTAACATCGACTAGGAAAATACCTGCAGAATTGCCTGCTCCAGCTGCAGCAAGCTTTTTGACAGCTGATAAAGCGCCGCCTCTCCTCGCAATGTGTACTGTGGCCACGCAGACCTCTGAGCCCGCCGTGCCAACCGCCATGGCCAAGCAGCCACCTTCTGCAGCCCCGCCGGTGGGATTGGCCCTTGGGCTGCCTCCTGCTCTTGCCAGGTACACCTGAGCCAGCTGCCTTAAAGAGGCACGATAGACAACTAGAATTTTCCATATGGTTTCACCTGAGGGGATTTTTTTGTTTGGTTGTTTTTTTTAAATGATGATGCTATCAAGGTGGAGCTGCTCACAGGTGGCTCCTGACCCTCACACTGCTCTGGAAATTTGCATAACAAATAGAAATTCAAGTTGCTTTTAGGCAAAAGTTAGAAAAATAATTAAAAAATTAAAGCCATCCTTAGCTGGAGGTGGAGAAACCAGTCATGGGTAGGAGATTCAATGGAAGGTGACTTTATTGTCAAAAGCCGGTGATATGGGGTGAAGAGTGTCAAAGTGTGGAAGAAGGTTTTTGGGGGAAGGCACAGCATAGTGTATGTATGATCAAAGAATCATACAGCTAATGTATGATTCTTTTGATGTTGCACATCTTATTCACCTGGCTTGCAAAGGTTACTCACCCTTGCTATAAAAGGTGTAATTTTTGAATTGCCCAATAACCTGAAGTTTTTGGAGGAGAATACAAGCATTAACTTTTGTCGTGACGTGACATCCAGAGTATAGAGTTTACCAATCAGGAAGGAAAACGCTTCCCTCAGTAATTAATAGTCAGGGATATTAAACTGTACCTGTTCTAAATTTTTTTATGGGTAAGGAGGGCTTTTAAAAATCCTTAAACGAACTCCTCCTGAGCTTTAGTTAGCATTGCCAGAAGTGTAATAAGTGTTTGATTAATGACTTTTCTTCTCTTGCTGCTTTTGAGCAGGCATGATGCATCTCTGCCTTCTTGCAAAACAAACTCTTTCAGTAAAATGTCAAGCTGTCAGTCTAACTCATCTGTAAGTCATACGAGGTAAATCTTTTAAGGTATATCTACAGCAGATTGCTAGGTGTAAGCAAGGTTTTCAGGCAGTGTTTTTGCATTTAAATCCGAGAAGCGGTGTGAAGTACAGTTGTGTGTTTGGAGTGTTTTGTTCACTTCTGAAATGATTAAAAAAAAAAAAAAAAGGAACAGCAATTTGTGGACAATCTTAAATAATTTTAAATTTTAAAATAGACCCTGGGTTATGGATTCACCGTTGCAAAAACAATTTTGGAGCCAGTATCTTTTTTTCACTTTTTTTTTTTTTTTGGCCTGTTTGCATTCCTCCCAACGGAGTAATAGGGAAAATGAAAAGGGGGTGAGGAGCACACCAAATTTGGTAAAAGTGGCTAAAAATAGACCTACTGAAGTTATATCACCAAATATTCCAAAGCTTGCCATGTTTATTATGAAAAAGAGGAGAAGCTAAATGGTCTTCAGGGCTCTCTGTCAGCACCATGGAGACTTAGATGGATCCACGTGGGGTGTCCCGGAATTCAGTGGGAATGACCCAGGGGTGCGAGGCAGAGTCTGGGATGGGGGATTTGAAGGCTGATAGATGCTGAATCCTGACTTGATGAGGGGAAAGTTTTATTTGTGGGGGAAATCAAAATTGCTGTTTTTTACATTAGTTTTCAAGTGCCTAACACGTTGCCTGACATTTTTGTGAACTGGGAACCTACAATCACAACTTTCCAGTGGTTAATGGAGTCCGGTATTGTACTGTGTCTTTGTCAATTTTTCCTGCTTTCTCTGTTTTCTCTTCTGTTGCCTCAAAGCTTCTGTGCTAGCAAAGTGCTGCTGGAAAATCCTTTGGGAAGTCTGCCCAAGTTTGGACCTGTTCCTCTTCCCATTCTTTCTCCTTTCAAGCAGAGATCAAAAATTAAGAGCATGGCTGCTGCTGCCGTGTCTGCTGCCATTGCTGTACGAGCCAGGTAGACATCAGCTTTAAGTGGAACATTTTATAGCTTGTTTAAGAAAGTTGAAGCTCACACAAGAATAATCAGTTCCTGGCAGGGTTGCAAAATCAGCTCTTTCACAGTAGCGCAGTGGGCAAGTTGTTAGAATATGTCCAAGGGTTCTACGCCCTATTTTTAGCTTAGCTTCAGATTGCTACTCTCTATTTTGGTGAGTAATTCTACCCTTTTGATCCTCATGTTATCCATTTTACAGTTCAGTCAGTAAACTAACTGTAAAAAATAATTATGTTACACAGCTGACAAGGAATAATCTGCATTTTTGAGTAACTTTTGAGTAACTCTCTGAGTTGCGTCTACATCTTTATTAAATCACTTTTTATAAAGGCTTGCTTAGACCAGCGGTCTCAAGGTTTTTGATCATGCACCCATATCAGTAAGAAATTTTTGAGCGTGCATCTCAAATATATGTATGTATTTCTAAATTATATACATGTCCTAATATATTATGTACATTATAAAACATACACAAAACCAGGAATTAAAAAAGGATGAGAGGAAGATTAAATAAATACTAGTTTCAAAATAGTTTCTGTTTTACTTTATTACTGGTAAAATAAAAAAAAATTTCTTCTCACACCCCAGTGGGTTGTCTTGCACACCCCGTGCAGCGTGTGACCTCCACTTTGGGGACTGCTTATTTAGACATAAATTGTACATCTGTTATCCTAGGTTCAGTTTCTCCAGAACTTACAGGGTTTTCATAAGGGGGTTTGGGTTTTCAGTGGTCCCAGCCAACTTGAGCTTTGTGTGGTCACCTAGTTTGTTTACGTGGTCTTTTTAAACGCTTGCTAGACTCTCCGAACCTAGTGTCTACCGCTCGCTCTTGGATGCCCTGCTCATCACGCCTGTCACTAAACCTCCTCTGCAGGCCATCGGGCCCTCCAGGAAATCCACAAGTGCTCTGGAGTTGCAGAAGAGCAAGAGGTATTGTCCGAGTGCGGCACGTGGTTGGCACTGAGGACTCACAAGGAATGGGCTTCTCCTTCAAAGCCTGTTTCTGTCGTCTGCATGCTTGAAGCAGTCTGCCCGTTGTGGTCTTTGGCACGAGATCACCAACCCCAAATCCTACTGGGTTTCACCTCTTTGCAGAACTAACCTGCACCCTGGTGCTGCAGATTGGCATTTGTGTAAGTTCACCGTACTAAGCAAAGGTTTCCTCACTGGCATCAGGTGCCCTTCTGAGATGCACGGTGCTGCTTGTGTTGCGTCGTGAACCTCCGAGGGAGGCACCGTCACTCTAAATAGCCAGCTGGAGAATAAACAAGATAGTCTGGCTTGAAACCTCTATCCAGGTGAATTATTTGCAACAGTTCCTTGAGCAAGTAAGCGGCATGTTAGGCTGCAAGGGTGCTCTGGGAACAAAGAGCTGCTATTTTTCAAAGCTCGCTTTTAATGTATAAAATCAACCAACTGGCGTGCGGTGCAGCAAATAACTATTTTAAAACTTATTTGCTGCCTAGGCCCTTTGTTCCAGCGCTGATTCTGTTCAGTGCACAGGACTTTTTGTTCTCATTTCCTGACCGCAGCTATGTTAACACTGTGGAAAGCTGCTTTTGTGTAATGGACTTCGGCCTCAAAGGCAGAAATCTATTTGCATATTTTACAGGGCAATATGTATTAAGTTGTGCTAAGGAAGAAGTAATTTGTGGATTTTCATGTACTTATTTGCATTTTGACAGGAGTAAAACCCTTCTAGAGATAAGGCCCAATTATAAGTAGAGCTGAGATCCACTTGATGTAAAAAAAAAAAACCCAAAGTCTGTTGAGGAAGAATTATTAGATCTTTCCCTCCTGTTTCATGGCTTCCAAGGTGACATCGGTCACTAGAAAAGGCTACAGTAGCCCTCACTTTGGGGAGGGGAAATGGGAGTTATTAGACACCAACAGACAATCTTATGTTGCATCAGGTTTTCCAGTATTGTGGCATATCTGCTTTAAAAAAGAAAAAAATAATATTAACAGAATTATAGCAATATAATGGAACCATAACTACAAATTTTCTTTTTGCAACTGAATGATACTTACAAGGAAATATTTTTATGTGTGCATCCAAAGGGAAAACCTCTCCAGGAGTTCTGATACCTGTGCACCACGGGTGAAGTTCAGGATGTGCTGCCAGCAAGACTATTCTTTAGTTGTAGTGTTTGTTTGCTGATACTTTAGCAGAGCCAATAATGGCAGTGAACGTGAATGCCCTGACATCCCTTTTCTTTTTTCCTTCGCTCACTACTGTGCATTGTTTATGGCATAAGCTGCAAATGAAGGTAGATTGTCAGAAGGATGGAAGCAAACCCCTTGCTGCCTCTGGAACTGGCTCTGTGTTTACCCATCGTTTGCTCACCATACAGGGAGAAACTCCTTGTTTTGAAGGTTTATTTTTGGAGATGCAAACACTTATTTCAGCTAGAAAGCTGAGACTCCCAAATTGGCTCTGTTGCTGTCCATTGTGAGTACATGGGACTGCCCATTGGGAACAGGCAGCAAGCAACGGAGAACTTTCATCCTGGAAAGAGGTGTGCCAGGAAGGCAGGAAGTTATACAGGGAATAGAGACCTATATATAAGCCTGCCCCAAAGACCTTATTGGTATTAGATATGTCAAGATCCAGACTGAACATCTTGAAATAAACATCCACAGATTATTAGGGTTTTTAAAATGTTATTTCTAAACTTGTGGAAAAAAAAAAACAGATTGTCTCTTAAACCGTTGCAATAGCCAGGTTATCCTGGTTCAAGTTGCTGCGGACAGACAGTGGCATAAGGCCGTACAGGAGGCATATGATTTTCAGGTTGTTAGGGACATCCCAGGTAGGATATGATATAAAATTTGGGAAATGCGGTGTAGCAGTACCGTTAGTCTGAGAACGTTATGCATAAATTGCATTTTTGAAGGATTTTTCCCAAAATAACTGCTGTTGATCTGAAGTTACCATGCAGCATACCAGGGTAATGATTTCTGTTTTCCTTACTATCATCCTGAGCTGCCAGCACTGGGAAGGAGGAAGGGCTTGCCAGTAGATGGAGCTGTAGAAATGAAGCTTTGTGCTGCCTCACCTAGTGAAAAAAGGGAGCGCAGCCCTATTGTATGGATCGAGAAACGTAGGGAAAAAGAGATAGAAGAGGACAAATTATGCTTACGATTTACTGTCACTAAGTACATATTCTCATTTAAGTTCAACAAAGATCAAGCAAAACCAATCAATTATTTCAGAAAAAAAGAAAAATATAATAGATTTGAGGGGAATGTACCCAATGAGTGTGAGAAACTGGGTCTTAAAGTGTCTTTGCATTACTGCCCATCTAATGACGTATTGTAATACGTGGAGAAATATAATGCTGAAAAATTATTTTAAGTGGCAGCTCACTTCATGGCACAACACAATAGTTGATAAGGAAGGAGAGCTGAAACCTTATGTCCTGTAACTAAAGAGATGAGTATACAACATTGTATAGTAGAATAACTTGTTCAAAAAGCAACTGGCTCAACCAAGAAAGCCAAGTAAATAAGCTTAAACAACTTTGGGGGTTTTTGTTTTCTGGCTCCATCTTGTATAACTTTCCTGAAAAGGTAACGAATCTATTTTACTGAGGTAGCTTAGGCTTGTTTCCATTGTCTCTGGGGAAGAACCTCAAGAAGGTTGTAGCTATAACAAAGACAGGGTTTCAATTTTGTTGTGCACTAGGGTTGCTCCAGAAATATTTCCCTTTTCTCTCTCTCACTTCACCATCTCTGTTCCAAAGAGCTGGCTGTCCTAAACTGCTCTGTACTGGGTAGCTGCCAGAGAACTTGACCTTTTTCTCACTTAGTATCTGTTATTAACTGGCCTGAAGTAGTGCTGCACATCCACAGATTTTCTTCGGCTACCAGACTCAGAAGTGGACTGTTTTTGGTATAACAGCTGTGCAGTCTTTCGCTAAGCTAAGTGTACATCCTGATGGCAATGAAGGTAGCCTTCAGTTTATGGGAGTTGTTTTTTTTTTAACAAACTACGTATGTTCAGCAAAGGAAATCATGTATTTAATATCTTGCATTTCCAAAAATTGAAGCTCTGCCCTAAAATTAAATCATACGGCAAAAACGCTGTGAAATTTTGGGAGACGCTAGCAAGCATGGGCGGTGACATGGCTTTTGCTTTATCTACCTGACACTCTGCCACATACAATTACTTGAAAAGAGGGTAGGCTGGCATTGCGAGGTAAACACTGCTGTTGACTCTGAGAGAGTACTTATTCAGAAAGATGCTTTGGATTGTTTCTGTGTAGGGGACTGCTTACAGAAGGATTGCATACGCCCTCATTGCAACTTGATATGGAAATACCTCCGCCCACACCACTTCCTCTGCTCTTTCTTTTTATTCTTTCATTTTGCAGTTTCTTCTTTCTTGCAAGTTATTGGAGCACTGCTAGGTTAACACAAAATGTAAACACAGTTTTAAAAAGCTGACTGAGACCATGGGTTTACAGTAGGGGTGGGAACAAGGTCAGCACTCGCTATTTCTTGTTTTCTGTTTCTCTGTAGTTACATCAGAAGGCCCTCGCAAAAAGGCATATGTATTTCCCCTGTTCATGAGGTTTTGTCATCATTCTCATACCTGGCTTTTTCTGGTCTCCTATATATGTCTTCAGCCAACACGTATTTTGATACTGGACAAAATACATCATGTGATGTGTGTGACTTAAACAACATAGCTTGAAACAAGAAATTGAGTTCTGAGATTCAAGTTTTCTCTCAGCTGTGCTAATACCTTGCTGTAAAGCTTTGGAGAAGCATCTGTGTAACAGTTTACTTGATCTTAGGGCAGACAAACTGTTCTTTCCTTACTTTGAAGTTGCAAAGTTTCTTTAATACAAATGTTTGGAAAAGTTTGTATTAAAAACTTCTTTTTTTTTTTTCTTCCCCTTCAGTGCTATATCAAGCACTGTGTGTACATTTTAGAAGCCGTCTATTCAGGTTTCCGCAGCATGCTCAATGGCTTCTTGGGGTTAACAGACAACCAACAGGCAGCAATGTGTACTGCAAGGGATGTCTTTCTTTTTTGTTAAACTATTTTGGTTTTAGACGCCATAAAGCAGAATCAAGGCTATCATATTCCACTTGGTTGTGCCAGAAACCAATAGGAGTGATTTGCTCACATCTTTTCTTTTTCTTTTTGTCTTTAAAGATTTAGTGTTCTTAAGGGAAAATAACCTCACAGAATTCCTAGCCATCTGAAGAAAGCATTTACAGACTGTCTCTTAGATACTACATGACCTCTCTTCTCAGCATGCTTCCTTAGACCACAGGGGACTTGTTCCCGACTCACGCAGTCATTCTGGACAACAAGTGGGAGTTAAAATACCATTTATAATCCCAGAGAATTATTAGGAAAATACTGATGTACCAGACTGAGTCGGGGCTCAAGTGTTGATGTTTACAGATGGATAACCTGGTATCTTGGGCTTGCATGAGGAAAAAGTCCACCCAGACATCTTGGGAAAGTCTGAGAGACTTGGCCCTTGTTACTCTTTTAGTGGTGGTAGAATTTACATGACAACAAGCTGTATTTCATTTTCAGTTAGGACCATAGCTTCTCCTTTGGCTAATAACAACATGACACATAGTTATCTTCTCTAAAGTGTGTGTGAAGAAATTCTAGGCAGCATTATCTAGGTGTTTCCATGGAAGGATGGAGTGAGGTTTAAGCATCTATAGCCCCAGACCATCTGGTTTTCTTCTCTTGGATTTTGAGGAGAGAGGGAGGGGCGTCAAAACCTTGAAATACGTTCAGAAGGATTTTCCAGTGCAAATTTCTTAAGATGCCTTTTAAATGTGTTCAGCCTTGTCTCGATGCACCTGATCTGGGGAAGGAAGGGGGTGTGGTACAGATGCAAATATCCCAGAGTGGTCTCTGAAAAACTGGTACTGATTTCACATGTGACCTGGACATGCTTCCCCCCCTTGCAGGTTCCTTGCCCGTTGCCCCTCTGTAGCATCCAGGAAGCTCTCAGGACCACATTCAGCGATGGGACAGTCATCTGGCAAATGACTTTTTCTCCCTGTCCTCCCACCAAAAAACAGGGTGTAATACAGTGTTTGGTATCTGGGGAGGAAGACAAGGAGGAGTAGCAGAGGAATTATTACTTGCTTTTTAGTCTCTTCGGCCTGTCTCCGCAGTGCTTTTGTTGATCTGGAGGGAGTAAGTCTGAGGAGCCTGCTGTGAGCTCTGGACAAAGTCTGCACTGGCACTGGAGCCCTGTGTGTGTCCCCAGGTCTCAGACTGGCTCCTCAGAAAGTTCTTTCTGTTCTACACATGCCCGTAGGCATAGGGCTGTGCTGTGCAGTAGGAGTTGTTCTCCATGGGAATTCAGGAGAGTGTGTTGTGTACGAGCTAGCGTATGTCAAAGATAGAGAGGTGTCTTCGGCTTGTTTCTTTGCTGGACTTTTTTCTTGGCCTGTTTTTGCAATCTGTTTCCCTTGCAACCCACTTCCAGGGTTATTTTGATTAATCGTCTCGTAACTTATTAATTAAACGCATCGTGGGTTCTCAGGACGTGAGACTCTGAGCCACCATTCTTTCATTCGTGCAGTGTTGAAACCCCTTCCCCAAAGCTTGACAGCAGAGCATTCACGTCTTGCAAACAGCATCATCTGTCTTAAAACGGATGTCATTCTTGGTTGCACTAGTTTTCATCATGAAAAACTTTCATTTTTGCTGTAGAGAATTCAACAGGTGGAGGAGGAATCATTTAAGACATACGAAAGAGAATTAAAAGGTTAAAGGTAGAGTTAGAAGGTAGGCTTCTCATTAATAACAGTACAAGTGTTTTGACATCAAAATGTGCTTGACCTGAACCTGACCTTTGAGTGTCATGTGGGAAGTCTGAGAAAGCTACTCAGCCGGAACTTGGTAAATACGTAAGCTTCATCATTCCTCCTTCAGTTTTCTAGTGATGACACTGAAAAGCAGATGGGAGCTCTCTTCTATAACCTATTCATTTTCTTGAATTTCTGTATATATTTTTGTCTCTTCAAACCATATGTTTTCTAGGTAATGAATCTTGGGTCATCATTGTACAGTATCCTAGTGAGTTACAAAATACTAGCAGGGCTAATTGTGGTTATCGTACAGCCGCTTTGTAGAAGGTAGGTGAGCTTCTGAAAAGATACATAGGTATATTTATGAAGCTGGATAAAAATAGTTGGAGTTTGAGTGTTTCTCAGTGTAGAAGAACATAAAGTAAAATGTCGAGTTAATTTTGAAGCATGAATTTGAAGAAGCTTAACACTTAAAAAGTTGAACATCTCCAAGGTGCAGCACTTCTTTGAAAGTGAGACAAAGACGGATCTGTCTTTCTCTCTGGAGAACACCACACCTGCGCTCCCAGGCAACTGTGTAATTAAAGGCTATAATTCAGGAAAACCGGCACATGAACTTTTTCCTGCAGCCCACCGTAGGTGGGCAGTATCACACTGGAGAGACTTGCCAAGCTGCAGTAGCAGCCTGCCTCTGAAATTAACGGGCTGTAGTGCTGGCTTGAGTTTATTCAACTCTTGCTTGAAAGAACCAGGCACAAAGTACAAAGGGTGTCCAAGAGCTGTCAGAAGTTTTGCCCTGAGGCCAACATGATCCCCTCTGTCAGAGTGACTGCTTCAAGCTTGTCTCTTGGGAAGCTTCTCTCTAGGATAGGCTCCTGGCACATAAACCACTAGACGTGGTCAAAAATCACAGGTGGTTTTATAGCTGGGTTTATCATTGTCTTTTAGGTTGGGGTCACTGGGATTCACCTTTCCAGTCTTTTCATTGTCTAAATGAAAGCTTAAGTGTCTCCAATAATCGTGTCACTTCAGGAACTAGCATGCCGTGTCATGCAGAAGCTTCAGCGTTGAACCACGAAAATGGCAATGGTGGAAGTACAAGTTGGCATTACAACTAGCCTTGTGGCTAGTGTCAGCGTACTTCCTCGCCTATCCCAAAGGCTGCAGTTTTCCAGCAGCACACCTCAGCCATTTCTACATTTTTCTATCCTTCTTCTGCCTGAAGGACACCCTTTTTGCTTGTCTTGCGTCCATTTGTGCTTGTTAAGTAGGCTCTTCTGTGGAAAGACAGCTGCTGGCTCAGCAGGATTTTCTTATTTAGGACAGATGATTTATATGATTTATATGTTCCAGACAAAGGCAGTAAGAGGTGCTAGACTTGAAAAGTGATTTGACAAGTGGTGATGAGTCCTTTGGATGGAGAAGGAGGAAACCTTTTCTTTCGTTGAATATACTGTACTCAACAGTTTAGAAGGAGATTTCTGTGACGCTGAAGTTGCAGACACGCTTTTTTTCATAGTGGAAGCCAGTCCTAAACTACCTGGTCTTCAACTACTCAGCCTGCTACTTAGTGTCAGAGGATGTCTTCCTATCCTTTTTCTTTCAGTCTGCAACAGGGCTTTTATGCAGTTATACCTCCGCTGCCTCAAAATCTGTTGTTAAAAAGCCTTTAAGGAGTCTAATGTGTACCTTAATGCCTCCATTTGCACTATACAAGTGCCTTTTAACATGTGAACATACCAGAATGCAAGATCTCACTCTGTGCTTCACTGGATTTGTGCACGCCGCGTACAGCAAATCCATCAGAGTGTCAGTTCGGCACAGCCACCGCTGTTACCAAAAGCCTACAAATGCAATAGCTGTTACTCATTAAGCTGAGCATTCAGATATATTCTCTAAATTGTGAATCTTTTTTTATCCCTTACCCAGAAAAAGATTCTAAATGCATCAATTATTAACCCTGTAAATCTAGAGACAAAAAAAATAATCAAGGTTATGAACTTGCGGTTTGGCCTCATGGTGTGTTCAAGTTCTAGCATGTGGTATGGGCAAGGCAATATTGTGCATGTGCAATACTTGTAAAAATAGCTCAAGGATTTTTACTTTATGAACTTGGCACAATCTATAATTCTCTGAACGAACCCGGTGAAATGCACGTGTGTTGTAGATTTGGTTTTCTTCAGTAGAGGAAAGAACACAAGAAGGCTTCTAATGTGTTAACTGATGGGTTTCCAGATTGCACAAAATAGATATTTGGAATTGTTTTGGCTGTATTTCACAAAGTTATTGAGTTCATTTCCTGGTTTTGTGATCGTCTTAGTTTGCAAATGACCTTTATTAGCAATTACTCCTCTGCTTTGAAGATTTTTAATGAAAATACTTGTTTTCAGCGTCACAAAGGCAAATATCTATTATACAAGTACACTTACACTGTGTAAAAATTTTGTTATGATAACTTTCTCATTTTTGAACAGCCTCTGGAAAATGAGAAATGAAAAATTTTCTTGCTGGCAATGTAATTAGTGGCTACTTACACTCTACGTGAATTGTGATTAAGTGGAGTTTTCATCATGTGTGTTTTTAAATAGCTGAAAGAGTTCTGCTAACCCTTAAAATATAAAAGCAGCTGTAAACTGCTCTAAGGAGGCAATATAAAGTATTATGCGTGTTGTTTAATGAATGAAGAAACTTATAGCTCTTTTAAAATACTTAGTAATTTGGGGGAGCAGTGGCCCATAGAAGAAAATTGCATATAATTAAGTCACTTATAGATGGATGATTTTTATTAAGATCTACATTTATAATGTGGCTATATGACTATTGGCCTATTCTCCAACAAAAAAAAAGGAAGTATTGAAAAAGTCTGGGAGTGTACCAAACTTACAGCACAGGTTCTGCTTTAAACCTGTGTCACACCAACGCTTAATTATTTTAAATGGAAATTGTGAAGGGATTTAGTTATCTATATTGACTTTTGGCAGAAATTACTCCAGTGGCCGGTTCTTAAAAAAACAGCTTGAAAATAAAACTTCCACAGCATTCTCCTGGGGTGACCACCCTGGCGTTGGTGACAACAGAGTAGTGGGTGCTGCTCTGTTGCACCAGGGTGCAGAGGTGTCGCTCCACACCTCCATTTCCCAAATGCTCTCGTCCTAGCAAGAAATGCATTCTCTTTTTCCCTCCCTCATTTCTGAACAGTGATTCCCTGGAGGCTACCCAGCCCGCTGCTTTTACGGCCGCCTCGGCGAGGAGCACGCCCGCCCGCCAAGAGAACGCCGACGTGAGACCTGCTCCCGCCAGCACCGCATCTGCTGCAGCCCTCAAGCCAACGGCACCCCCGGGGGCTGCGAAGTACTCGGGCTGGCAGCCCGCAAACCAAGCAGGTAAATTTCAGTGAGGCTTTTTCTCGTTCGCTTGAAGACCTGCGGGTAGCTCAGGAAAATGCACCTCACCGTGGGTGTTAAAACAGCAGCCTTCAAATGGTCGTTTGCGTGTTTTGAGTACAGGCCAGTTTGTTTAGAAAAATGGAGGAGATGATCGGATTTAGCAGTTTTAGTAAACCAGTAGCCCTTTGTAAGTAGCCTCATAGGTATAACTGGTGTCACAAACAAGCAAAATCAGATGTCTCTGACCTCGATTAAAAGCTTATATACCAATCAGATACATATACACACCTCACAGTTTCAATTTGGCACTTGCCATGTGACTGTAAATTCAACAGAGGATATTCTGTGCTATTTCAGGGGTGAGAATATTAACAGATACACGTTTTCCAAGTGATCTTTTCTGAAGTAGATTTTAATTAAAAAAAAAAAGACTAAAACATTAAAGTAGTTATGTGTTTGACATTTGTAGGTTTTATTCGAGCAAGATACCAGAGTATTGCATAAGTTTGTGATATAGAGATTTGTTTAAAGGTGGGTTCCTGCAAGGACAATTTACATAGCTTCTACCATTGAAGGTAGTTTGGTGATTCTTACCCCTCTAAACCAGCACCAAAATATCTTATGTCTGGAAAGCGTGCCATTTTCTTTATGAACACCCCTATGTTATAACCATACCTGCGTTAAGATGTACGACATGTGTAACTGTGTGCTTATATTTTCATAATATTCCATGCTGTAATTTGGGGTAATCTGTTATGTCCCTTGTTTCTTAAACTGAATCAGCCATTGGTGCTGAACTAAAGTTGAGTAGTAATTTCAGAGGATCTGGGAAATCTGTGTTACTAATTAAGCTTTAACTGCAGATGAATATTCTTGATTCTCTTACTTACAGGATCTGAGATGCTAAATAACATTTTTATTTTTTCTTTAAGTTTTACCGTTAAGGGTTTTTCCCTCTTTAAAAGTATATCCAGTCCAGACAAGGAACTAGAGAGGCCCTAGCATAAAAATGAAGATAAAACATATGATGCTAATGCTGTGTGGTTTATAATGGTTTTGGCGCGTTTGGCTAAATTACTGTTGTGTCTGGTAACAAATATATTTTGTTTTGGACATGCAGTTCTGCTAGCAAGCCTCAAGATGGCAATATACTGTCATGTCTATACTTCCCTGTCAAATATAGCGTGTATTCTTAAGGACAAGGTAAAGTTTTATTTAAATTTAGATCAGTTTAATTCTAGCATTGTTTTACTTCTTTGAGTTAGCTATTGTTAGAGGGGGAAAAAAAAAAACCAACTCTTGTTAAAGTTACATCTTTGTTAGCACGCGTACTTAAGGCAAATGTTTGTGGGAATATGATAATCCTGCATTTTGTAAGCAACTGATTGTGCTTCATCTTTGACGTAATTCTCCTGTCTCACTAAGTGATAAAGTTATTTCACTTGCGCAGAAACCACCTGTCAGCTTGGGGTTTCGGTAGTACCACATCCATTTTCTGTATGTTGGTAGGTGTTTCTCTACTAAATCCTACTAGTATGCTTTAGTATTAATATAAGCTTAATGTTTGAAATAGACTTTTGTTTGTTGGTGGGGTTTTTTTTTTTGGTTGGTTGGGTTTTTTTTAATGATGGACACATGAAGGAGAAAGATTTAGAAGGATGAATTAAATTATACTCGATTCCATACTTCTCTGAAAATCTGTGCCCGTGTTTTTGGAAAACATGAAAATCTCTTTATTGACATTAGGGGTACCAAGTAGGTGAGGGGAGAAGCCAGACAGAATTTTTGGTTGTTATGTTCTAGAATAGCTTACAAAAAACTTATGAAATTCATACTGATAGAGAAGCTGGTGGCAGGCAGTGGTCGTGAGGATGTCAGGTCTGTGCTGCCTTGCTATAGGGTCCTGAGATGTACTGCTTAACTTCCAAAGAAACAAAGTCATTACCTCCTCCAAAAATATTGGGGGAGCCAGAAATAAAAACTATAGGAGAAAAAGGCATTGAAAACACGAAGTTTCCTCGAATGGGAAAGCGCAGGGAGGAAAAGGCAGCAGTGTGAATTGCAGCTGCCCGGGAATTAACAGGGGCAGGAGAAAGTTTTGATGTCCCAGGCGCCGGAGGAGCTTCAGCTAGCCTTTGCATCTTGGGGGCATGTGGAGTCACGTGCTGGTATGGGAAGCCAGTCCGTGCTCGTCCCCTGCTCATAGAGCTGCTCACTGGGACGGTGAGGAAAAACGGACCATTTGGACATGTCAAAATGCTCTTGGGTTTTGCTCATGTTCTGAATTATCTGACTTCACCGGTCTGAAGGTACCTTCATCTTAGAGCAGAGTCTGCAAATGAGTGAAGTGACATACCTAGCATGGCTGCTAGCCCAATTTTTGAGTGGAAAGGAAGTGTTGCATGATTTGATTGAACTTCCAGCAGCTGCCAACGTGACAGAGACTTGTCCAGAGGTTACCTGGCAAGTGTCGCTTCTGGTCTGCCCCTTAAACCTGCTCTAGGCTCGCCTCTGGTTCTGCATGCCATGCATTAACCACCGTCATTCAAGAAGTCGGTAATGCAAAACTAGCAGATGGGAGAGACCTAAGCATGGTTACAGCAGAGACGGGATTGCCATCTTTTTCTCAGCCCTATATTTTACAAAGAAAAATACATCAGAGGTTTCGCTCTACCTGAGCTTGCTCAGTAAGGCTGAAAATCAGCATTCTGACAGGTAAAACTCTTTCAATAGTTGAGATAAAGTTGATAAAATTTGATAAAATTAGTCAGCTGGTGAAGAAAAAGAAAGCCCATAACCGTTTCAGGGCATCTTTGGGCTTCAGTCATTAATTCTGCTGTTTGTTTGCAGTCTGTGAGCATAAAGTTTTCTTTAAAGTAAAATTGCCCATGCTTCACAGGCCAAAAAAAATTTGGCTTCGTAGGTCATAGGCCTGAGAAAACTCTAAACAAACAAAAAACCTTCCTTTTTCTGATTGATTTCATAGTTGAAGTCTAGCTTAGGAAATAATTAGAAGGAAGACATAATCTTATGTGAATGTGTATATCAGTATGCTGTTAATAGCAGTAACTTATTTGGAGTACAGCTTTGTATCTTTAATAGCACTCATCCTTCTAGTGAATATTGTATATAACACCAAGTTGTTTCCATAGCAAAGCTGACATGTCACAGGACGTCTGGGGAAGCTGTAATCTGCTGTTTGGTGGCGTGGCATGAATATTACCAGTGATTTTATTTATTAAGATGTCTGACTACACAGATAAGTCATTTGGTCAGACAGCGTCTTTTAGTTTATTAGCTGGAATCTTCCTTTCTTGGATAGGCCAACAGAGAATACCCTTATATTTCTTTTAATAAAAGTAGCATGGTTTCTTTTTTTGGTTTCGTTTTTAGGGGTTTGGGGTTTTTGGTTGGTGGGTTGTTTTGTTTGGGTTTGGTTTTTGGTTTGGGGTTTTTTTTTTGAGATTGTGCAGAGATGCCTAAAGGTGTCAGAGGGTTTTTGTTAGAACTGAGGTATGATCTCCATTGATCTCTATTTCATGACTTGGCAAGAAAAAGGTGTGGAGGAAAAAGATGGTCTAAAATGAATGGCTGAGATAGTGAACCTGGAGATGCTTCAGGCACTGGGTTTCTCTGTACAGAAGTCAATCCTGATCCAAGTGATGTTGCAGCGATAGCACCCTTGGAGCTGAGCTATCCTCATCTGCTCTTGGAGGGCACTCAGGGGGTACCCACAGACACTACTACGTTAGTCACCCACTGTGATGGTAACAGGTTTTATCCCTCTCTAGAATAAAATCCTGATATTACAGGATTCCTCAATGGTTTGGTAGAGGAAATGAGGAATGGCTGCCTCAGGCTTTCTTTTAAGACATGGGTAAGAAGCTGGGTAAGCAGGATAACAGCCTGGCTTGTCAAACAAATGGGGGGAAAAAAAAGAGTCTGATCTTTAGTGCATTGGATGCACAAGGAATTGAAGATGTGGGGGCAGTTGGGGTGACACGCTGTGCAGCAATGGCATCTGCCTGGACAGAGGTTTCCAAATAACCCATTTGCCATCAGCCTCTTTTGTCTGTATTGTTGATTTTTTTTTCCCCCCGTTGTTGAAATAAGTCAAATTGGGCCTGTTACTTTGTGCTAAGCATACAAGCTAGAATTTATAATAGTTCTCACTTCATCTTTGTTGAGCTATGGTGTTCTGTTCCCCCACCAGAGGGAGAAGGTTTTTACAGGATTATATTAGATTTAAAATAAATAAATAAATAAATTGCCCACAACATCCCAGCTACATCGCAGTGAGTTATTTGATAGCTACCTATCACCCTACGCTTATGTGGCATTGCTCACCCCCAAGGCACCCCAAGGCATTTTCCAGCCTCGGTACCATGCACAAGCCCACAAGGCACGCACAGGAATGGCTTTCACCCACCACTGCCGTGCAGTCGCTTCTTGGGTGAAACGTAACAGCTGCTTGTCAGCATGCTGTAACACTCCATGGCATCTTGAAAGGAAGTGAATAGCACCGTGGCAAATTGAAACTGCTGGGACGATTTAAGAAAGTATAATTACCCAATAAATGCAGTTACACAAAGGGGAGTTTGGCCAGGAGACGAACTGTTCTTGCGGAAAGCGCAGCAGGATCCGCTGATGGTCAGAAGCGGTCAGGGCTTCCAACGTTACGTTTCTCACGCGAAATTGCTTCCTCTTCCCTGGCATCTTCAAAACGCTGTTGTCGGAGGGGGAGCTGGTGGTGCAGCGGGGACCGGAGAGGCTGAGCTCCAGGCACAGCGCTGCCAGCACTGTGTCCTGCCTTCCCGTGCAGGAGCTGGGCAGGCAGCGTCCTGCTTCGCTCGCGGGGGTCTGGTCGGATCGCGGGGGTCCTGTGGTGAGCTGGTACAGCTGGTGGGCAGAAAAGCTGGCTTGCTGCTTGGAGAGGAGGGTTTCATTGCAATTGATTGACCTTCGTTCCTCCTAGGCTTGGCAGCTGAGTTACAAGGATGGGATGGGGAGGGTTTGCGATAGAAGTGTCCAAAGCTTGCAGTTCTAAGTGACCGGTTACCCGCATGTGCCAATTTCCTTATTCCCAGGGTCTCTCTCAGCCTGATACCACTGGGATATATAATCCCTTTCCAGTAGAGCTGCTTGGGAATGTCAGCATATTCTGCAATACCCGCAACTGTCAGTTGCCTAATCCCGAGCCAGCACATGTGTTAAGCACATGCTCCCTTCAGCAGAGGGAACACACTTGGAAGCTGACTGTAAGCATAGAAAAATTGCTCCCCAGGCAACTTTGTTTGAAAAATTCTGCTATTTCCTTGCCCTTGTATTTGTGTGTTTGGTAGACTTGCATTTACCATCTCTGGAGTCATCCTTAGCGTCCTGTCTTGCTGCACTTTTTTTTCCTATTTCCCATTCCCTCGATAATATTAGAACTTTAAAAGGAGAAGAAAATACAAGCCTGCTCCTAGGTGTGATTTGACATCCTGTCCTGCATATACTGACAGTTTGGGTCTTTGTCTCCTTCCTTGTGACTTATTCTGTAGAGGTTTACTGAGGAAAATGGAGTAGAAATCCAGACCGTATCAGACAGGGGAGTTTGGCCACAAGGTCAGACACTATGAAGCTGGGGAGAGGGAAGGAGGGAGGCACCAAGATCCATTGTGCTATCGCAAAATTCTTGTCCTGCTGGGAAGGCCTTGCTCAAGATCCATAAAGAGATGGACTGTGACACTTTCTGTCCTTGTCACCTTTGGTTTTCTGTGTTTCATTTGTAATTAGCCCTGCCCCTATCTCAGTTCTGTTGACCTTACAGGCCACACTTACTGGGCAAGTTAAGTTGATGGCCCATCAGCTTTGGGTATACTTTTGGGTGGAAGAGGCAACTGAACTATTGTGTCAGCATCGCCTTCTTCATAAACTTCTGCAATTTTGTTTTTAGGGCCCTCTCATCCCTATTTGTTTCCTTTGTAGAACAGAAAATTAAAGGCAGGACTAATTTTTATAGGGGTTCAAGGAGCTACGTGCCTATTGAGGACCATGATCTGAACTTGGGGCAGAAACTGGAGTAACGCTATGAGTTGTTAAGGCAAATCCTTATATTGTTGATAAGGCCTCTGCTAGAAACAGTCCTAAAATATAAACAGTTTCAGTATTTTTCACTGAAAAAGATTGATAAAGATTGTTCCTCCATGATGCAGTCACCATTCATAAAAACAGAAAGCCTTGTCCATAGTGGTGTGATTGACAGGTCAAAACACAAACGCTTCCTGATCCTGGTGTATGGAGTGTTATTCTTATTAATTTTTCGTCTAATCTAAATGATTTTATTGTCATGTGACAGCAAACCACAAGAATTTATTCTTACAAGTTAAGTAATGTGAAATCACTTAGCCAAGCAAAACCCATTGTGAAACCAGAGTAATTTATAAATGTCAACCTTAATTTGATGGTAGTATGAAGTTGCAACTCCTGCAGACATGGTAAAAAAATGAATATATTTCTAAAACTTGAATGTTTATATCTGTGAAGGGGCAGATCATAGTAACGATGCAGAAATGTGCCACCTACTTGTTGGAGGCAGATTGGCTCTACAGGATCTGCTGAACAGAAACTCAGCTTTCTGTTACAAATGTGACCTTTGACAATTTTCCTGCGATTTGATGTTGCTAAATTCATGTGCTACTGCACCAAGCTGCACGCTTAAACTAATTGCATACATTAATCAGATAGATGCGTATTCCTGTCTTTACTCATTTAAACAGAGGTGAAGAGATTATTTGTCTCTGTGGTTATTTCACATCCACCGAGTGGGAACATTCACCGGCTTTCAAAATTAGATGCTTGTCGCCTTTGATTTGTTAAAAAGCAACTAGCCTGTTGTGAGGGACTGACTTGCCAGGTCAGGTGCCCTTCATTCACTAGCACCAGCTGAGATCAATGATGTGTCCTGCTCGGATGTACAGGTATAAGACATCCAGGAATTATGCCTAATATTTGTTCAACAAATGAAAAGTCAATATTCTTCAGGCAAATGCATTCTTATCACTGTTCAATGTTAAACATCAGCTCTGTGAAACTAGCAGATAGTCTGCACGTGAGCGAGATTGGACAGTCGTGCTCTCTGCAGGGATAGTCAAGCTGTCGAAGTCAGAACAGGAGCTAGAAGTGAAGGAGACAGAACGGTATCTGCAGAAAGCTACCAAATGGGTTTCTAAACTGTCGCTTCAGAGAAATGAAACCCTATTGTACAGGTCTTCGTTTTCTCTTCTTGAGGCACATTTTTGGTAAAAGCGGTGCCAGTTGTGCCAAATTTGTGACGGTTTGTGATGTAACAAATCACAAGGAGACAGGCTGAGCGAGCCAAACCCACCATACTCATTTAAATTAAGATGCTTTACAGCTAATTTAGCCGGAGCCTTTCCAGTTGAAAAGCTGGTTGCTAGCGCAGGAACTAGCCCCTCGAGTTGCAAGGGTTGTTGAAATTGGGCCAGGGTGGCACCTGTTGTGATTTTCCACGGGCGCATACCAGCCTTCGCAGGCATTTAAAGACATGATAATGGTTTAATCCTTCCTGTTCTGCCTTTAATCAGCAGCAGGGGTTTAGCTCTGACTGCGCTTCCACGATTCCGTAGGAAACAAAAGGAGAACTGCTGAACACAGGGCTTTGGGTTCTTTTTTTTGTGGTTTTTGGTTTTTTTCCTCCCCGCTTGCTTGTCCTGTAGCTTTCTGCATTGAACTTGTGTGATTTCACGCAAGCCTGGGAGTGGATGGGGTGTTATGTACGGCTAATGTAACGAGCTGACAGCCGAGCTTTTCAGACACGTTGCTTCATCCGGCCATCTGTTTGGTTTGGAGGGAAGGCACAGGAAGATTTCTTACTGTACAGATATATTAAGGAAAGTCAGAAAATTGGACGTATGAAGCTTTATATTTTCCATTTATAATACAGTAGTTTGGTAGCAGCGTATAAATCACTGAGTTAGAACACTTTAAAATGAAGTTCTGGCACTCCCACCGCTTAAAGTAGCATTGTTATTTATAGATATTACATGAAGTCTGATGTTATGTTTAAGTGAGCGTTAAACAGTTCAGGTTGTTGTATTGTTGCTACGCACCAGAGAACCTCTGTCAAAGTGACTTTGGCACCGCCGCGTATCCGCCTTTCTCCTTTTGTCTTCCAAACCTTTCGCCAGTGTTTGCAGTTATCCATGTGCTCAGCGATGGAACAGCCTATTGTTAGTCTAACGAGGGCAAAGTCACACTGGGATTTTTGAAAAAGAAAAAAAGCCAGTTCTTTACCTTGCCTAAAACTTTGTTAAATATTAAGCTAGCCATACCAAGGAGTTTAGTGAAAGCAAACATTGAGGGTTTGCTAAACTTAAATCTAATAAAGTAGAAAGTTAATAGTTGGGTAGAAAGTGTTTTCTGCTTTAGAAAAGCCAGCTAAGATAATACACAAGTGCAAATCAGTAGTGCTTTAGAGGGTTTGATTAAAGAGAGTGAAGGTGAAACAAAGCCTGCAAAACTCTGAAATTTGGCCACAGAGATGATCTTGTGACTTGTGGAGAACCCAGACCTCTCTGGGACTCAGAGCGGAATAGCTCCTGATGGGGTATATAATTCTTATAAATTATTTCTTTTATTTATTATATGTACTTACTATAATTTGTAATTCTTCAGAGCACCCGCAAAAGTTGCTGTGCTCTGTCCCATTTCAAGTAACAAAGGTGGCGCCCAGAAAATATGTGGTGAGATTGTGTGAGGTGAGGCGGCTGGAGTGGTTTCCTTTCCCATCCCCACACAGTCATCGTTCGCAATTAAGAATGTGCAGGCACCTTGGGTGTCAGGGCACCTCCCCAGCTTTCTTTGAGAACAGAGCTGCTGATGGGATCCAAAATCATATATGTAAAAGGCAAAGTATGAAGCGCAAACCACAGGAGAGCTCAGGCTGATTGCCAAGAGTTGAGGGGTCTTTGCTTAGACTGAGTGTAATAATTTGTACCTACCCTGTTATTAGTGGTGTGCCTTGGTAAAAGCTTCTCATTGCAAGAAAACACCTGTGTAGGTTTTCGGGGCATGATGTTTTTCTTTAAATCATGTCGTTGTGTTTCAATCTGAAAGGTTTCCAGAGGAATAGGGAAGAGAAAGGAGAGGAGGAGAACGTGGGAACTCAAGAGTGTCCTCTTCCTCTCTGCTTGCAGAAAAAATATCTTGTCCAGTACAGGAGTGTTAAACTTCCTGTATAAGTAGAAGGGATAGCTGGGAAACATCAGTGTTCATTCTAAACAAGAAAACAGACCTAATATTTGAAATCCTGTAGCTACAAGTGGTGGAATAATGTTGAAAAAAAAATACTGAGAATTCATATAGATTTTAAGTAGGGAACTAATAGTGGGGGTTTTAAAAATAAAAAAACAAACCAAAACACACAAACAAAAATACCACCACCAACAAAAAAATGCTCTGTGGGTTGCAGTGGAAGTAATTAACCTTTGCTAAAATTACCAGAGTGTTAAAGGCATGTTTGTGGCCTATGGAAAGACACAAGTGAGCAATAAAAGCTGTCCCCTGGCTGGCGTTCAGATGGGAATGAGGAAGATAAGACTGAGGCAAATCAAGCGNAACGAAACCAGTATAATAAATGTGGTGAAATAGCTATTACTGTAGTTTACTGGTGTAATTTGTTTAATGAGAGTATGGGTCTAAAGGCAATGGAAGCAGACTGACCCCTCTTCTTTAGGACGAAAAATCCGAACTGAAATAAACTTGAGCCCAACTCAGAACAGGAATAGAGGGGAATAATTCTGTGCAAGACCAACGAGGTCTTAATGTGGATACCAGCCAAGAGAAAAATCCCCCTTGAGAGAATGCTGTGGGGACAAATTGTGAGCATGGAGAGGGAGCTTCCTGGCTTTACATTGGCCTTGAGAGATGGAAGAAGAGAGTGTTTAATAAAATCCTTTAAGGTCTTGCTTTTCAAGGATTTTTGAGTAGAAGGCAACCTTTCTGTCTTAGTTCTCAGCTGCTGATGGCATCTGTGGTCATCGATTAGATATTGTTCCCATCATAGTAGGCCAAATAATGACATAAATTTACAAATGACAGTTGAAAAGCCTTTTAGAACTTAGTTTTTGTCCAGTATCCAAAAATATTCTGGCAAATATAGAAGTGTATGAAGGCTTAGGGCTTACTTGTTACTCCCCTTATTCTGTTTGCATTGTGGCTGTGATCCCATGGGAGTCCTGCGTCTGCTGGAGGTCTGGGTGTTGAACTTGAGTTCACCTATTTCAATGAAGTGCTCCATCTGTCTTTGCTGGTCCCCAATGCTAGATGCTCAACTTGTTTTTGCTTAGGCCACAGGTCGGGCTTAACAGAGTACAAGTTTGTGCGGTTTATAGTATGGTTCGCTTAAAAGAGAATTTTTTGTTTTAATATTGGGTCATTAATAGACCGAAGCTATTTTCCAAACTGATGGGCTATGTCCTTCTCTCCTTTTTTTAGTGCTTTGAATAACTCAGAAATGACTGATTTGTCTAACAACTCTGAGAGAAAGTTTATGTAGACAAATCCTGCTCCTGGCCAGTAGTAACTTGAAAGCTGAGTAGTGTTCAGAAAAGCATCGTTCATAAAAACAGCATGAATGAAAGCTGTAATAAGACCAAAGAAGAGGGAATAATTGTGGTGTTTGTACTTTTTTTCCCCCATTTAAGCAAGCAGAAGGACTTTTTTTAACTACACAGTGCAAACAAGACCTAGCTGACGTGTCTGAATGGGCTTTGGGATTTAGCCGATAACTCAAACAGAAAACAACAATATACTAGAAGCTGTGCTGCAATTTGATTTATGGCAAAAGCAGTCTTCAAACAGATTTGGTTTTAGTGTGTATTTTTGTGTTCTCGTGAAATGGGACCTGAAAATTAGAAGGCCATGTGTGATGACAGAGGAGGAAAGTGCTATTAATCAAAACCATTTTTGTTCATGTGTTGAAAGCCTTTCTGCCACCTTTTCCATTTTTATCTGTTCCTATGTTATCAGTTTAGCAGGCATTTATAATCTAAAATGAACTACAGTAGCAGAGTGACTTGTTCAAGATCAAGTGCTTTTATTCCTAAATATTTTCTACTCGGGAATGCTGAATGTTTCTAGAATCAAGATGTTATTTTTCAAGATACTGCAAATTACTTACTTACACATTAAATATAAACAATAATCTTATATTCAAAAACAAAACCAAAACCTGCTCATGAACTGGTATAATTTTTGCTAATTCAGATACTGAAAAGGATCAAAAAATGTCATTCTTGAAATGATCTGATTTGAAAAAATTTGAACGAGCCAGTTAGATAAAAAACGCGTATGACTATATTGCTTCTTCATACAGGGAAAGAGTAAGCAAAAGTAGGTATTGAGCCCGTATCAGTGGATTAATACCAAGCATAATTATAGTATTGGTGTTAAAAAGGATTTCTCTTCCAGCTCTGTTGCCTTAGCTTACAAATATGTGTGACTAGAGAGAGGGGAGTGTGTTAATTAAAGTTCACTGGATTGGTTTGATTAAACTGTATGGTGTGTGACTATCTTACTCCTGTAAATAGTAGGGGATTGCCATTTCTATTGAAACTTATGTGCATTTACTGTCGCTTAAATTTATCTTCTCTGTAAATTAGCATGCCATTTCCATTTGAGCAGGGAATGCAATATTTCACCTGAAACATATTAGCAACTTTCTGTAGGGCAGAGGCTGATCAGCGTTACATTAAGGGAGATAATAATAAAATTTTTTTCATCTTTTCCCTGGAAGATGATATGAAAGATGGGAGAGGAAGATTAGCACAAAGATTGACAGCTCCACAAACTAGCTTTTTTTGCAAAGCTACATACCGATACCCTGACCTTGTGTTGGAGAGCTGCATCACTGCAACAGAAGCATCATCCTGCACTGTCTGATATATCTGTCATTCCTTGGTTGTTTCTCTCTGAGCTTCCACTCGGATCTTAGTTTCGCATTTTGACTTACAAGGTTTAGTACGGCTGCACTAAAGCCAGGACACTGAGTAAACGCTCACGGTTTCTTTTGCCTGTGGTAACAAACTAAAGTCTATGGAAATGTGGGGTTTTTTTAGTGTACTTGAAAAAGAATTCTCCACTTGACAGGAATAACTGCTCCCATAAACTCCTGTTGCTGTAGCTTGTACGTTACCAAGGTACATATATCAATAGAGGAGAAGGAAAAGCAGAGGTCTGTTTGTTTCTTCATTACCCTTGGCAACAGTATCATCTGCGCCTTTCATTTTTGTAAATGCATTTTTCGTACTCTGTAAAAGCTTATGTCTATTCTACGACTCTAAAAACCAGAGCACAAATGGAAGTGTGTGAATGTATACATTTCTGAAAACATCAGGTGTTTATTTGTGTCTTAGCTTTTATAAAAAGGATTTGAACGTGGCCTTTGGAGTGCTTCAGATTGGCAGTATCTAGTGATCTAGACTAGTGTTTAAATTCGATTTAAAAACATGTTTTCCTTATACAGTACTGTATTTTAAGTTCCTGGACGTGTTGTATTGAATGTGTACTCTTGTTTAATCTCTTAGTAATGACGTATGATCTAATGCACTCACTGTAAAATGTTTTGAGTAGGCATGTCATATTCTCCTGTCTCTGTTCATGCATGGGTATTCTTGGCTTTGGCTTTTCTATCTAAAGCAAGATAACGCCTTCACAGATTGTATATTCTTTTGCTTAACTTTTTTAGAATGTTGCAATTTGTCCACTACTTCTACAAGTTAGCCAAAACCATTCTGTGTTATTTCACAGACATTTCATAAAGTAGGTGGACTTGGTGGGGGAGGAGGGGAAAAGAAGTGCTTTTTAATTTGTTCCTTTAAGTAGGCAGATATGCACTGGACAAAGATGTTGGGCAAATGTTGCTGGTTGCCTGTATTTCAAGACCATTTACTTGGTACTGAGAGATGGTCTTCTAAATGCTTTTGGCACTCTTTCCCCAGCTCCTGCCAGTGGATGGACATCAAACAGTATTAAACCACCTGGAACAACTGCCCTGAGTGAAAAATTTGCGACAGCACCTCAGCTAAATGAGCAAGACACGTTGGTTCAGAGGGCAGAGCACATTCCTGCAGGAAAGCGTACTCCCATGTGTGCACACTGTAATCAAGTCATTAGGTTTGTATCTATTTGCTGGATATACTCTTTGCTGGGTAAAAAACTGGCTGGACGGCCGGGCCCAAACATTTGTGGTGAATGGAATTGAATCCAGCTGGCGGCCGGTCACAAGTAGTGTTCCCCAGGGCTCTGTACTGGGGCTGGTTCTGTTTAATATCTTTATCAGCGACCTGGACGAAGGGATTGAGTGCACCCTCCGTAAATTTGTAGATGACACCAAGTTGGGCGGGAATGTTGATCTGCGCGAGGGTAGGAAGACTCTCCAGAGGGACCTGGACAGGACGGATTGATGGGCCAAGGCCAATGGTACGAGGTTCAACAAGGCCAAGTGTCGAGTCCTGCACTTGGGTCACAACAACCCCATGCAGTGCTACACGCTTGGGCAAGAGTGGCTGGAAAGGTGCCTGGCAGAAAATGACCTGGCAGAGTTGTTTGACAGCCGGCTGAATATGAGCCAGCAGTATGCCCAGGTGGCCAACAGCATCCTGGCTTGTATCAAGAACAATGTGGTGAGCAGGACTAGAGAAGTGATTGTCCTGCTGTACTTGGCACTGATGATGCCCCACCTCAAGTACTGTGTTCAGTTTTGGGCCCCTCACTGCAAGAAGGACACTGAGGTACTGGAGCATGTTCAGAGAAGGGAAATGAAGCTGGTGAAGTGTCAAGAGCACAAGTCTTATGAGCTGTGGCTGAGGGAACTGGGATTGTTTAGCCTGGAGAAAAGGAGGCTGAGGGGAGACCTCATCACTGTCTACAACTACCTGAAAGGAGGTTGTAGCGAGGTGGGGGTCAGTCTCTTCTCCCAAGTAACAAGTGACTGGGCAAGACGAAGTGGCCTCAAGTTGCACCAGGGGAGGTTTAGACTGGATATGAGGAAAACTTTCTTCACCAAAAGGGTTGTCAGTCATTGGAACAGGCTGCCCAGGGAAGTGGTTGAGTCACCATCCCTGGAGGTACTTGGAGATGTGGTGCTGAGGGACATGGTTTAGTGGTGGGCTTGGCAGTGCTAAGTTAACAGTTGGACTTGATGATCTTAAAGGTCTTTTCCAACCTAAACGGTTCTAAGAGAATGCAAGACATTTCAGTGCCTTTTACAGCACCTGTGGTATAGCAGGGTTCACTGATGCTCTATGCCACGGGATCTTGCAGCACAGTCTGCATATCACTCCTGAGCAGCCAGCCTCTCCTCTCAGCACTTAAATCACTTGCTGCTACTCCCCACTTTTCCACTTTGATCACCCTTACAGAGGAGATAAGCTGCAGCCCTGTAAGTAGGGGAGTGTATTGGTCCATGAAGCAACCTTTGCTCCTTAGTGGATGCATGAGGAGAAACTGTGGAGCCCTACTTCACAGTACTTAAGCCATTGTCACCTATTGTAAGTGACACCTCTTCATGAATAGTAACTGATACCCACGTCTAACTTCTTTGTAATTTACTGGTGGTGTTTAAATCCTTAAATTTCTTCATATGTTAAATGCCACCTCAATTATTAAAAGCAAGCATTGTTTTATTTGAGGATGAGTTGATGTGCATTAATCAATGCCAAATACGCCTTGTGTTCACAGCATACAGTGGATTTGAAAGATTGCAATGGCATTTCAAATTGAAGTTTTAGCATAATTACAGTTCATGCCCTTAGTGGTAGCATTACCTATGAAAAGGTAGCAGGAGGATCAAGTGACATTGTATTGTACATCTGTTTTGAAGCCAAAATGCGTTGTGGGGTTGGTTACTTTACACTCAGGCATAGAATGACCATAGCTGGTTGAGCCAAAACCATTTCTTAGAGACATCTTATAACTTTTTAATATCTCTTTAATTATTCATACAGTGATTGTCTGAAGATTCCATTTTTTTCCAAAGCTTCATTAAGTAAACTTTTCTTTCCATGTCTAAAAGAATCAAAGCTGGAGGCAAACTAAATTTCCCATGATCTACTTCCTGTGACGGTGTGACAAACTTCTGACATTTCCCGATGAAGACTTCTGGTTCCCAGGCAGTCTTACCAAGTGCTGCAGTGCAGAGTTGGCTCTGTCTTAGAAGTCCAAATGTGTTCTCCCTGGCTCTTCTTTGGGAACGTACTCTTTGGCATGTCTGCTTGTGAATGATGATTTGTCTTTGTCACCTTTTCATACAGCTTAATTGTTTTTAAAGTCAAAAGGGAAAAAGTACCAATGGTCATTCCCTTCTGCATCTGCTATACAGAAATTATATGTTGTGGCATTTTCAAGCGAGGAGAAAAAGAAACTTCCCAGAGTGTAGACTGCTGTATGGTTAACTGTAAAGTGATTGGCCTACTTAGCAGATGTGGAAATCCTTTTGATCTCTCTACCACCAAATTTCAGTTCTGGCTTGCTATCATAATAAAAGCCACATGAGAAACTAGGTTATCAGCATACTAATACATCATGACCATACTGATGAAGTTATATTTAGTTGCAAGTGTAAAGATAGTGAAATTGTGATTATATTCCCAGTACATTACATACTTCTCCTTCCAATTTGCCCCTCTATCATTGCTGCATGCATAACCCAGATCTTTTAGGTGGCTACCAAATTTATGTGCCCGGTGATCCTTTAGGGCATAAGATTCTGTAAATACTGTTGTAAATACATTAGAACCCCTTTAAAAATTAAAAATTACTACTGTTTGCCTCCATCTTTGAGTTTGGTTCACGTGGTCTAGATGGTGATGCCAGAAATTTGTTCAGAAATGCTTAGCATGTCAAAGTAGCCTGGGATAGAGGCGCATTCATAGCCAACTGTTGGCAGTGGGGTCATCCCATATCTTTGTATGGAAGGAACATGGGGTTTTTAGCACCACCTTTAAAAATACGTTCTAGATGACAGAGGCGTGTGGAATTTTTTTGTTTGTTTGTTTTAAATGAGGAAGGAAGGATGAAGCCATCTGCAGCCATCTTCCTGGCATTTCGTGCCCTAGCTGCTTCCCATCAGGGTACGTGAGTGTGGGCATACGGCCCCCTTAATCAAATAGGGGTTGTAAACTCCTTTTGAGATGAATACCGCAAATAAATACCTTTCATTACTGGAAGCTATCATTTTGTTCGCAAAAATATGCAGAGACCAGGAACACCTCCAAGTTCTGAGTATCACGTTTTAGTGTATTTTATGTGGCAGGTGTTTATTTTTTTTTTCTTTCTTCCACGTGCTTTGGGGCAGCTTTTAAGTCACTGGTGTCATTAAGCTGCAGCATCAGCTTGACATGTTTAAACTACAGCCTGATTAAAAGTAAAATTGTATTTAGAAAGCGTTCTTCTGGACACGTGTGTGCAGGGAGCCAGCCCGCTAATGGAACACCTCGGAGACATTGTGCAGGGCACGGCCACAGCTGTCTGGGGACTTTGGGAAAGAAACTCCGTAGATGCACTCTCGGGCTGTTCTGCATCCGTCTGGGTTCCTGTGCGCTGTCCTGAATGGCTAACCTCAACATGTCAGTGCTGTAAACTCTAGAGAGCTAAATGCAGCAGATGTTGTAAAAATTCTTTCCCCTCCTGTCGCTAGCGTACTTGCTTCCCATTGTAGAGCTAGCCGAGCCTATCGTTTCGGCGCAGCTGGCCAGAAACTCAATCCTACCTGGAGCCAGGAGAGCCTCTTCGCTGTCAGCTCCGTGTTAATGAATCTGTTAAATTAGCCTGCACTGACACGGCGCACTGAGAGCACTTTGTTGTACATAAGGGCTTGTATTGTTTGATCAGTACATAACTGAGAGGGCATTGATGTAAAAAGGTGCTTGTAGGGCGGCGGGAGGGTATCGGGTTAGGTCAGTGTTTGCACTGCTCAGGCATCCGCTGGGAGCGGGGGCCAGAGAGCTGCGCTCAACCCCCGCTCCATCCTTAAAGGGCTACGAGCTGCTCTCCAGGAGCCCTTTTTCACTGCTTTCTTTCCGATAATCAGAGGTAGACAGAAGAAACTGTTGCAGATTAAATATGTTCATCATCTCAGAAGGTGTGTGAGTTGTCCTAAATCTGTTTGAGTCCCTTAGTTTTGACGTCTCATCCTGGTGAAAATACATAGCATGTCCAGAGGAAATGTAGAAGAGAAATGGAAATAATTGTCCCCTACTCTCAATGAAGTTGCCCTCTGTCCTCTGCCTGCTTATATTCCCATCTTACTGTCAGTATAACACTGGCAACAAATTTTAAGGGTTTTTTTAAATTCTCTATTGCTGTTGCCTTGTTCATATGAGAATCTTATTTGACACAAAAACAATCTTGTAGCTTACTCCATTAAAAAAATATATGTTTAGGAACAGGCTGATGATATTAGTACCTTACACTGTTTTTGCAGTGAAGTATTAGATCAGAAAAAGGTGATGCATTACTGAAGAACGGCATCTCTATTGGTATGGCAAGACTGGGAAATCTGGTGAGGGAGATGAACGTGGACCACAAAGTTCACCTGAAACCTAAATTCTGGAAGGTTGAGTGTTGGTGGGACCCAGGATGCACCTCATTAAAGTAAATAAGTTCATTAAAGAAATTATCGTGCTTGATACGTTTTCAGATGAATACAGGTACAGTGGCATATGCCTGGGATTTATGAGTTACAAACTGAGAAGTTTTTGTTGACTAAGAAATGGACAGTTTCATCTTGTCTATTAACCTTGTTGCATTAGCCAGACAAATACTATCAAAGAATCATTATTTTGTGTTTGCAAATAGTAGAGGAGGGTCTATATTTGGAGAAAGTGGTCATATTTTAACTAATTTTTTTGGTGGGGG